>JASCZI010211655.1:17073-44155 GCA_036250425.1 Stylosanthes scabra | reverse complement strand
TAAATAATAATAATATAATATTATTATTATGTTATAACTATTATAATATAATTATAAATTTATAATTGAAAAATAGAATTTTTATTTATTTGTCTTTATTTATTCATTTTTTAATTCCTTCTAATATTTTAAATTTAAAATTTATTATTTTAAAATTTTAGTGTTTCTTGTTTTCATTTTCATTTGTAAAAGGATTTTTACCAATTCAATAGTATGAGTAAATTGATTGTTGCTATATTGCAATAAAGAGAAAATTAGTTGATTTAGTGCATTCTTACTATAAAGAGGGGATATAAATTTATAATTGAAACCATACACTCTATATCATATACCCTATACAAAAATTGACTCACCTTTATCCTAAAAATCAATTCCTGAATCCTAAATTCTAAACCCTAAACTCTAAATCCTAAACCACAGACCCTAACCCATACATCGCAACCCATAAATCATAAACCCTAAACACTAACTGTCTCACTTAGACCCTAAATTTCTGCAATCTTTATATATAGTGCATACTTATTATAAAAAGAGAATTTTTAAATAGATAAATAATAATAATCTAATATTATTATTATGTTAAAACTATTATAATATAATTATAAATTTATAATTGAAAAAATAGAATTTTTATTTATTTGTCTTTATTTATTAATTTTTTAGATTCCTTCTAATATTTTAAATTTAAAATTTAAAATTTATTATTTTAAAATTTTAGTGTTTCTTGTTTTCATTTGTAAAAGGATTTTTACCAATCCAATTGTATGAGTAAATTGATTAATGCTATATTCCAATAAAGAGAAAATTAGTTGATTTAGTGCATTCTTATTATAAAGAAGAGATTTTTAAATACATAAATAATAATAGTATAATATTATTATTATATTATAACTAATATAATATAATTATAAATTTATAATTGAAACCATACACCCTATACCATATACTCTATACAAAAATTGACTCACCTTTATCCTAAAAATCAATTCATGAACCCTAAATTCTAAACCCTAAACTTTAAATCCTAAAACACAGACCCTAACCCATACGTCGCAACCCATAAACCATAAACTCAAAGCAGTAACTGTCTCACTTAGACCCTAAATTCTTGCAATCTCTATATATAGTGCATTATTATTATAAAGAGGAGATTTTTAAATACATAAATAATAATAATATAGTATAATATTATTATTATCTTATAACTACTATAATATAATTATAAATTTATAATTGAAAAATAGAATTTCTATTTATTTGTCTTTATTTATTCGTGTTTTAGATTTCTTCTAATATTTTAAATTTCAAATTCAAAATTTAAATTATTTTAAAATTTTAGTGTTTCTTGTTTTCATTATTTGACACTTGTCAAGCAATTATGCTAGACACTTGTCAAGCCATGAAACTTAGTGCTCTCCTTTTAATAAGGAGAGAGTGTTTTTTGTCTTCATTACTTGACACTTGTCAAGCAATTATGCTAGACACTTGTCAAACCATGAAACTTAGTGCTCTCCTTTTAATAGAGAGAGAGAGTGTTTCTTGTCTTCATTATTTGATACTTGTCAAGCAATTATGCTAGACACTTGTCAAGTAATGAAACTTAATGCTCTCTTTTTATATATAGGTAGATAGGTAGATAGATAACAATGATTTTATATTTACATCTATTTTACTGAATTATTTATTCTATATTAAATAAATGATAATTTTAATATTAAATAAAAGTTCAGTTTTATGTTAATAATAAGTTTGGAGTTTAATTTTTTTTTCTAATTAAGGACGTTAGCACAATTAATTTTTTTTTAAAAAAAGGATGTTAGCACAATAATCCTTGAAATGATAATTATTTGTTTTATCACCTAATTTTGAAATATTATATTTATATATATAGTTTTACAGAAGTATTAAATGTACAATTATTTTGCTCAATTAAATTCAATAAAATCTATACAAAATAAAAGACTATTTTAATATTAAATAGAAATTTATTTTGTGTGTGTTAATTTTTTGTATTATTTATATCAAAATAATCTTTTATTTAATATATAAATAAATTATTTGTTTAAATTTAATTAATAAAATAAGTAGACACTTAAAATTATTTGATAACCAATGTAATGTTGGCCAATAACAACCAACTCTTTTCATTTTTTATTTAATTAATGTTTATTATTTTTTTAAATTTTTTCTTTTATATTCAATAATTCACTTATTTATTGTTTGATTCCCTTTTTAATGTATTTTAATTATTTTGATAAGGGAGTATTATTCTCTTTATAAAGGATCACATAATAGCAGTAATATTCCATTATCATTTAATTCTATTTTTCATTATTTCTTTTTGAAATACATAAAATTACTAGCATTCTCATATGATATTAAATTAAAATAATTCGAAATATATATCCATTGTAGGGTTTTTTATTCTATTTATTTATTTATTTTTTAATCTAACATATTTGAAAACAAATAACATTCATAATTTTATATATATAACATCCATAATTTTACACATATAACATCCATAATTCTATTCATATAACATTTATATTTTCATATATATATATATATAACATCAAAATATTAAATAATAAAATCCAAATTTTATTTATTATCTTTCATTTTACATATTACAAACTTTTTTTTTGTTTTGCAAAGCACTATTTATAACACTTTTTTATTTTACATTAAAGTAACCATTTTTTTCTTGAAAAAGTTTGTTGCAATGTATAAGATATTTTAATACAAATCCATGTATTATTTTTTTGTGTATTTTAATGATTGAAATGTTATGAAAGAAATTAAATATTATTCTATATAAAGAATTAAATGTTATCCTATTTAATTTGAAATGTGATATAAGATAATAAATACTATCCTATTTAATTTAAAATGTAACATTAGAAATTAAATGCTATCCAATTTAATTTAAAATTTTAAATTGTTATTGGATTATTATTGATATAATATTGTTAGTTACCTAACATCACCGTAGTTTTATTTATGAAATTTATTTCCTTATTGAATCCTGCAAATGGATTCGTTTGTGTCTCGTCCTGTTTCAATAATAATTACAGTGTCGGCAAATTAAAAGCAAATACAAACTAGCTAATACTTTATAATTAATTAGGATAATGTATATTGAACGAACCTCTGTCACTACAAGATTTTTGTCCGTTTCGGTGGTTGTTTAGCGGCGGTTTCAGTTTTATGAAACCGCCGAAACCGCCGCTAGTTACGGTTTTGCGGCGATTCATGCGACAATTTTTGAGAATGGTCGACAAATAATTGTATTTAGCCGCGATTTTTCTATAACCGCCGTTGAATGGATGTTTACATGGAGTTTAGTGGTGGTTTTTGCTAAAATTGCCGCTAAACAAACAAGTACTATCAGAATTTTATAAGGTATTTAGTGGCGGTTTTGCAATAACCGCCGCTAAACGTATTCTTTTATGGCTATTATTTTCTAATCACTTTATTTGTTTAAATGTCTAATTTATAATTTTCATAATATATATTTACACATTAATAATATATTTTTTTTATTAACATGATTAGTTATTTTAAAACACTTTATGAATTAATTTTTTATTTTAAAAAACTAATAAAAATAAGTTTTTGCTATAATTTTTAAGAAATTCTATAATCATGCAAAAAATATATTACACAAGTGCATGCAATAATATTTAAAATTAAAGAATTAATAAAAATGATAAAAATAATATTTCACATCACACAAATCTAATTAATTAAAAAGTATTGTGACTTTAATTTTTAGAGTTAACAAATTTTTTTATAAATAATAAATAAAATATAAACCATAGATTAATTAGACCTCTTAATAAAAATATCAATAATTTAATTTACATTATTCAAAATAAGGCACAGTATGAATATTATAGAGACTTTAATATAAATAATTAGTATAGCGTTATATGTATCGAATGTTGGGTTGGTTTGATGGAAGACATGCATGTAGGAGGAATTTGGACCCTTATGTCTCGGGTTCGAATCTCACTCACGAAAGTTTGAGTCAAAAAGGGAGTCTCCTTGTGTGTAGCACCGTTGCTGGTGTATTGTGGAGGAGCGTGCTTAAATAAAAAATAAAATTTTTTAAAAGGTGGTGTTTAGCAGTGGTTTTTAAAACCGCCGCTTAAACAACACTAGTTCAATTCGCGGAACCGGTTTAGCGGCGGTTTTACAACAGCCGCTAAACCATAAACCAGTTTACCGGCGGTTGTACGCGGTCTTCAAAACCGTCGCTAAATCGTTTGCCAGCACCTATATAGGCGGCGGTTTAACCATTTAGCGGCGTTTAAAACCGCCGCTAAACAAAAGATTTCTTGTAATGTGTTGACTTCGTTTTCGTTGTGCGAATTGTAATGATTTCAACAAATTAACATAATCAAATTTAGGCTGCGATGTATACGTATATTCTATGTGATGCTACATCTAGTTTGGCATGTAGTCTTAGTTTTAATCAAATTCTTCCTTCTCATTTTTGTAGGCTGCTACACGATTGTGTAAGATTACATTCCTTTTATTGATAACTTGTGTCTTAATTGCTTGTGTTGAAGGTTGTCATCGTGAAGTTATGTTTGAATTAATCTTACATTTCATAAAAAATTAACTGTCACGCGTGTATTTAATATAAATCGAAAACTTTTTTTTTGATAAAATCTAAACAAAGTTAAACTTATGGGTATTTTTAAATTTTATAAAAATTTCAAAAAATAAAACTATACTTTAGTAAAAAATAAATGTAGAAGATGAAATAATCATCTGGTGGTGGCTAGGGTGGTGATTAAGGTCGTCAAAATGGGTTAAATCCGTAAGGTTAGCTCGTTTATCCGTCTAAATGGACGGACTTTTGTCTTTTAGCCCGGACCGTTTAAAATCCGGACTTAAACAGGCAAATACGCGGGCTAAACGGGCTGGCCCGTGTATTTAATTTATTTTTATTTTTTTTTTAAATAAGCATATCAGCAGATAAGGGTTTCTAAACCTATATCCTAACCAATATTACCTATTCGTAAGCTATATACCTAAGATGCATAAACTATAACTAACTAAAGCAATAAAAGAAAACAATAAAAGAGAAGAGAAAAGAAAGAACTTACTTGAAATGAAGAAACCAGAGAGATTAGGAAAATTCAGAGAGAAAGAAAATGAGATGTGTGTATTGTGTGTGGTGGTGGGGTCTATTTATAGACCCCTGGTGCGTGCCGATACGCAACTGTTGCATACACACATCATGGATGCGTACGCACAGGTGTGTCTTTACGACTCACCTTCAGCGTATGTTGGGTGCTCACGCACAAGGGTGTTAAGTGCGTACGTACCCCTCATTTTTTTTAGGCAGGCATATTCAAAGTTATTAATTCTAAACCTGTCTAAACATGCTTAGCAATTATAAAACAATTAATCGAACAAATGTGCATAATTTAGATAAAGGATAGGGTTAGAAAAGCGTTACCACGGTGGGTTGTCTCCCGCCTAACACTTTTGTTTAACGTCCTTAAGTTGGGCACCGAGATGGTGGCTTATTATTTGCATTTTGAATTGTTCTTCACCAAATGAGCATCCACACCTTTGACATGGCGAAGAACTTCCTTTAAAACTTTCAACTTGCCCAGCAGTCTGCTAAAACTCGAACACTTTAGTTCCTTTTTCTTCTCGGCATCATCTTCATCAGGTTCCTTCTTCTTTTTATTTTTCTCGGGATTCGATGGTACTTTCTTCTTCTTCCCTTTGGATTGAGGGGGAGCACTTCTCGACCTCTTTGTATTACTAATTCTTTCTTTTGAACCTTCCCGCAACCTCGCTTCAGCTTTTCCTGTTGAACTTCCTCCCTGAGCTTCCCCATTGTCCACTTGCAGTTGGTGAATTCCTTTCTTTCGAGGCTTGGGTAGAGGGGTTAAGTTGAATATCTCAATTACGTTCCCTACGGAGAAAGTGAAAACCTCATCATAGTAGTTAAGTTTAAACTTCGCCGTTTTCAGAAACGGTCTCCCCAATAACACCTGGGGCCTTTTTCCTTTATCCTCTTTTGTAGGCATGATTACATGGAAGTATGTCGGGATAGTTAGCCCTCCTATTCTGACCAAGACATTCTCGGCGATCCCGGTCACTGACACGATGCTGGCATCTGTTGTGGTGAAGACCTCCTTAGATTTTTTTAATGGGCCTAAGTCTAGAGCTTCATATAGTTCAAAGGGCATGACACTGCTGTAGGCTCCTGGGTCACAAAGGCATTCCCGAACATCCACTCATCGGATTTTGCAGGTGAACAGACAAGGGCCAGGATCATTGCATTTAATGGGGATTTCTTCTTCGGTCTTCCTTTCTTCATTAAATATAGTCGCTATGAAGAATGTTTTTCCCTCATCTCTATCCTCAGCGACTTCCTCTTCTACCTCCTCTTCGGTATTACTCTCAACTTCCTCTTCATCATCCGATTCATCCGAATCTGCTAATTCTACTAGCAACTCATACAACCATTCATCTACCCCTTCTTCTTCTTCTTCTTCTTCTTCTCCCTCTCCCTCTCCGTTGGTCCCTTCATTGTGAACCACGTTGATGCCTCCCTTAGGGTTTGGGAGAGGTTGAGATGATAATGGGTTTGGGATAGATGGTTGGGGTTGAACTTGCTGGCCAATGGTGGTTTGGTTAGTGAATTTATGTAGTAGTTCGGTCAGATGGGACAACTGGGATTCTATTCCTTTCTGAGCCTCCCTCATTTCTTGATTCTCTCTTTGAAAGGTGCGGATGGCTTCCTCATAACTGATTGGGGGAGTACTTGCTATAGGGTATGGTTGACGGTTATGCAAAGGTTGGTATCTTGGATTTTTGGAATTCTGTGGTTGGCTATATATGTAGGGCTAATGAGATTGAGCTTGTTGAGGCATATTCCACCGCATCTGGTGATTATCATGCCACCCTTCCTGTTGAGCGTAATACTGCCTATTATTGGATGACTGTGGCTGGCTGTCATAGAAGTTATGGGTCGATGCAACCATATTATCCTCTTGTAGTTGGGGACACTCATTGGTATGATGCAAATTGCAGGAACAAATTCCGCAATGCTTAGCTGGTTTCTGCTGCGAGGCATGGGGTAGGCGCTTCAAGAGGGTAGGGGATGATTGTTGTCCTTCTTTGATTTACTTTAGCATCGAGGCGATGTCCACCAGAGATTTGATCAAAACAGTCGACTCGGAAGGAGCTACCTCATAAACACCTTTGTTGGTGACCCTTGATTTGAAGTGCTGATTAGCATCGGCCACAGTTTCTATCAGTTCCCTTGCCTCTTCTGGTGTTTTATTCATCATAGCTCCTCCACTTGATGCATCAATCATTACTTTGTCAGTGGGTATCAAGCCTTCACAAAAATAGTTGATCAGAAGAAAGTGGGAGATAGAGTTATGGGGGCATGAAGAAAGTAGCTTCTTGAAACGTTCATAGTACTCATGCAGAGTTTTCCCATGGAGTTGTGCAATCTTCAAGATCTCTTTCCGAATGGCATTTGTTCTAGAGGGTGGAAATATTTCTCCAAGAATCTCTTCTTAAATGCTGCTGACCAGTCAGCTGTTATATCGCTAGGCAAAGTGTGATACCAATAATTTGCCTTGTCTTCAAGAGAGAATGGTAAAGCAAAAGCTTTAACGGCATCTTCGTTACCACCGATCCTTCTAGTGGTGGCGCAGATAACGTCAAAATCCTTGATGTGTTTGATTGGGTCTTCACCCGGCAAGCCATGGAACCTAGGAAGAAGATTGATTAGCTCGGACTTGAGTTCAAAGTTCGCATTTAGATCGGGATATCTGGTGGGCTGGTTGTCTAGTGCTGCTCTTGCACCACCAAGTTCCTTCAGAGTAAGTCTCTAAGTGTCTCCCATGATGGATGTACCTGAATCAGAAGAAGAAGTACAAGAATTAGAGTCAGAATCAGACGAGTGAATAGAATCGATATCAGATGCCAGTCTTGTAGCTTCAGAACGCAAAGTATTCTTTAGCTTAACTCGGCGCCTGACCTGCCTTGCGTGACGCAAGGTCCTTTCGATTTCAGGATCAAATAACAGCAAGTCAGGGTCCGAGTTCGACCTCAGCATTCAATAAGCAATTCATAACTTAAAAGTGAAAAGAAAATTACACTATCAAACAAAGAAAAATTAAAAGACTATCATATTTACAATATTCACAATCAACAAAAAAAACAAGCGCACATTTTCACTTCCCCGGCAACAGCGCCAAAAATTTGACGGGGCTCCAAAGACCGGTTCGGAATCCCTTGGATTTAGAAATAGGAACTCGTTGCAGATAGTTCCGAACAAGCTATAAGAACCTCGAGCAAATTTAGAAAAGAGTGTTACAAGGTGCAACCAGTTAAAATTTACCGAGTACTAGACTCGGATCGTTTTCCTTTGGAAATGAAAAACGGTGGTTTTGCTTTTGATTGAGAAAAGTTCGGGGTTGCAATTTTGTGTTTTGAGAACAGAGCAGATAGGGGTGAGTATGGCTTTGGGTAATCCAATTACCTGATCAAAATCAAACCAATCCGATTATATCAGTTCCAGATCCAATGGGTAATCGAGTATAATGACGTCAGATCCAAACCAACCCGACCTTAATCGGTTCGGGTATTGGTTTTGATGTCACAATACCCAAACCAACTCGATTACCCAATTAGGTTTATATTAATTTAAAAAAATAATAAAATATAATAATGTATGTACAATTTTATTCTTCCTAACTTAAATTATTATATTTATAGTCATTAAAAAATTTTATTATATTTATTAAAGTATAAATTCGATAATATATTACCTTTTATTAATTTTTTATTATTTATTATTGACATAAATACTTTTTTTTATATTTTTTTTTCAAAATTTTATTATCAATCAGGTATCCAATTATCCAAATCAATCCAACCCGAATTTAATCGATTTGGTTTGATTCGGATTCAGTTGCTAAAAATCTCAAACCCAAACCAATTAAAATTTAATCAGTTCCGTTCCTATTTTTCTCCAAACCCGAACCAACCCAACTCGTGCTGAGCAGACACATAGAGTAAAATAGCAATGTAATAAAGAGTGCTCGGCCATGGATTGAAATAATGTGCTATCACTTAGAGGAAACTAGCCACTACTATCAATTGGTCTAGTGGTGGAATTAGCCCCTATCCGAAATTCCTAGACATACACAATAACGTAAGACCTTGGTATTCGGCGAACTCGAATAACCCATCCAATTCACGTCGTTAAGGTCCTCCCGTTATTGACAGGGGCGTAGCATTAACGGCCTCGGAACTAATCCCGTTCCCCATTTGTTGTCCTTAGGGATCGACAGCTAATGTTATACGCACATTTCAACCCATACCCAAGACACAAGGTTACTATTCACTCTTAGCAAAAGTCATAATAGCAAAAATAAAACGGACAACATAATAGTATAAAGATGTCATGAGAAATAAATTTCCTTCCTATTATTACTTTTGCCGGCCTGGCCGGTAACCTCACCGTATTTCCCTCTTTCAATCTCTCCCTTGGCCTCGCTTATACCTTCACTCGTTGTCCTTAGAGTACAAGATATAGTTGAAATCGAATACTACCTCCCTGCCTTCTGATAGTACTAGGAAAATATTGTACAGTTTATTCTTTTCATTTTGTTTTTTTATTCAACCAATTTCTGTATATATAGATGGTAATGTTTTTTTCAACAGAATATTTTCCATTCTATTCTCATTCATTTATTTTCTTATGAAGCTGAGTGTGTCACAAGAATTTAAAACGTTGAATTCAGAAAAGGGTTTATCAGTAGTTGAGGCTTGGTAATTAATTAACAAATTGAAACACCCATCAAAATTAGGATTAATCAATCACCAGAAGTTGCGCTCTTTTGGACAGGTGAAAGTTGTTAACAGCTAGTATAACAAAGGTTTCTTTTTTTTCTTTTTTTTTTTTAATTCTTAATTTCCCTGCAGAGGAAAAGGTACAATCGGATTTTATCAGTTGAAAAATCAGTCACTATTTTTTATATATTTATATATTTTTTAACAAAATAATCATTAAAATAACAAAAAAAATTTATAACATCATAATTAAACTTTTTCATAAATGCTAAAATTAGCTACCATTATATTTTATATTTTTATTCATCTTTTGATTATAAGTATAAATCTAGTTTAATTGTACGTACAATTCATATTTGATATATTATTTATAAAATTTGGTTATATTGCTTATGAAATTTAATTGTATATAAAATATGTAGTAATTCATATATTTCTAAACTTATATGTTATATCTATATAAGTGCCTCATTAGTAACTGGTTTAGAGAGTATTTATGTATCATGACAATTTCTTAATTTCTCTACATCATTGTAAAATAATTTCATTTCATACAAATATCAGATTACATATAATGATGACGATATAAAATTTTCATGCCAATCAAATTATTATTATTATTACTATTAAAAGGATATAAACCTTATTGTTAAATTCTTATTCAATACTAGATTAAAAATAAGTTGAAGCCATGACTTTATGAATGGTTTACAGCCCCAAGCCTTCAACTATAAGTTTCATAATACCAAAGCATGACTGTTCCAAAATCCAATTAAGAAAACACACAAATCGAAATAGTAATCCGGGAGATAATAACATAAAATTATCTATTTAACTTAGCATCCATGATTTTATTATCCAGTGATACTACATGTACACCTCTTTTCTCCAACCAAGTTAAACTAAGTGAATTTTGTCTACTGCACGAACATAATATTACTACTAGAACGAATATAAAATTTAAAAGCAAACGAACATGTTTTAAAACCTGTTCGTGTCAACTATAAAACATGTTCGTTATATATATAAATTTCTGTTCGTACACGAACAAAATATTACTACTAGAATGAACAGAGAATTTAAAAGCAAACGAACAAGTTTTAAAACATATTCGTGTCAACTATAAAGACATGTTCGTTGTATATATAAAACTTGTTCGCAGTAACAACTTGGTTATACTTGGTTGGCAAAAAGAGATGTACAACTAAATTAATTGTTAATTATATATGTAACATCTATCCTTAACTCTTAAAATTACTATTTTTTCTAGCAATAAAAATAAATACCAAATAAAAAACTTTGAGCTATTTTAGACTTAATTTTTGTTATCTTCGGAACATTTTCCAAAGTGAAATGTTATATAGATATAAATATGGATAGCACATAAATAAATTAGAATTACTGAAAGAGACAATTTAGGGTCCCCAAGCCCCCACCATCCTTGTCCAAAATAAATAAAGAAAAATGCTATCGGTTTTTAAGGGCCATTGATTCTTGATTTAGGTCTTTAATTATTAGCAATATTTTAGAAAGTAAACAAAGCACAACATAATAGATATCACACGTCGCAGTATAAAATAACATTATTAGAAGATCAGTGGTTTGTTCAAGATAAGAAACTTGAGAGCAGCAGGGTGGATGAGATTTACATGAGTTGAAATAATTATCTAAATAATGAATTGACTTCTTTGTTTTCATAATTTGCAGGAGTTAAATCAGTCATTATATAAAGTATGTATATGTTCTTTTTTTGTTTCTTTTGGTTTTATTCTGGGATCACTTCATATTTTTCATATGAACAATTGATTAATTGGTGATTTTCATTACCACAGCATGTTAATCTAGAAAAATGTATTTATAAAGAGTTAGGAGTAAATATCCAAAACAAACCCCGAATTACATCTTCATCCAAAAATTCTTTTGTCGAAGATACATGAATAATTATTTTCTAACATAACATATACTAAAGTTAACAGTTGGTATCAAATTTATATAATAAGTTAAATTATATATGTATTTTTTTATTGAAAAGTTGTCACTTTTCTTCGCTATTATGTCGTCATTCTAAGTAACTGGCTGACTTATATCGTCGTCAATAGAGATAAATTCAAGGTCTAATACAAATTACAAGTTGAAATTTGAGAGTCTAAATTTGGTTAACTAAAATCTCAAGGATTAGCAGCATGCAAATTTCAAAGACCTATTTGCTAAAAGAGTTAGATACTGTGTTTTGGTGCGATTCCGGTTAGGTTTCTATTTCATTACATGGTCCTATATAACCTAATAGTAGTGGAAGAAGGCTCAATTTCATAATCCTTCTATGTTCTAACTTTTCTTTTTGCTTTTCTTGGTAATAGCCTTTCTAACTTTTAATTTAAATTGAAATTAAAATTAATTCAGGCCCGGGCCCTCGACATGGATTGAGGGGACATCCTAACTCACTTTTTTTTTTTTTTTATGATTTGGTGATTAATTTGATGATTAAATACACCCTAACTCACTTGATTTCAACAAATAATTACAATATCACCAAAAACAATATTCTGCAAATAATTCTCTTTCCCCTTTTCCTCCTTTGTGGTGAGTGGTGCCTCCTCTAAGGAAAAAATAGGCAGGTAATAAAGAATTACCCTGTATAAATGAGTGAATAACTAGCACTTTAAAATCCATGCATGTAAAATTACGACTTCTATGTTCCTAGGCCACAGGTAGGCATGTATTATTTCAAATTTCATGTTAGAGTTGGGTGGCAATAAATTTGAGGGGCAAAATGGTAAAAAAGACAATTATAAACACAAATGATATTTTGGGAACTATTTTGACAAAAAAAAATTAAGAACCATTTTAATTTTGACCTCAAATATTATGAATTAAAAAAACAATTACCTTAGTGGATTGTAACACGAGTTGCCTCTAGAATTGACAAGATGATAGAGAGATAATTACAATAATCTATTATTATTTTATTTTACATTACAAATTATTAAGTAGTAATTAACAATACAAAGTAAAAATAACTTTAAACAACTTGAAATTATTTTTATTTTTTATTTTCTATCTCCTAACAATTTTTGTAAAGATTGTACCACGAATCGTTTCTAAAATTTACTGGGTGCATGGGGTATTTTTTTTTTTTGGATATATAAGATTTTCCATATATTTACTTATTTCACTTTCAATTTTTTTTGAATTAATCTATATGTAATACTGTACATTTTCACATATCCCTTATATTTTTTACTATTTTGATTTATGTGTTGAGGTATACTATTTGTGTGCTATCGTATGTTGTATTAATATGTTTTGTGAATTTTTATGTGCTAATATTAATATTTTTTGTTATAAAGGAAATGTATGGATGCGTACATTGGTACATCTAGCATTACGATTTATTTTAATTAGTAGTAGTGTAGTAGGGCCGTCAAAATGGGCCAAATCCGTCGGGCCAGCCCGTTTATCCGTCTAAACGGACGGGCTTTTGTCTCTGAGCCCGGACTGTTTAAAATCCGGACTTAAATGGGCTAACCCGTTTAACCCGGAAAAATCCGGGCTTAAACGGGCAAAACGGGCGGGCCTGTTTATTTAATTTACTTAAAATTTTTCTTTTTAAAATAGCATTTTTTCTTATATTTTACCTTATTCGACCCGAAAATTCGATCCATAAAAAAAACTTTGTTTTTTAAAGGTTTTTTGGCTAAAAAAATGTAATTTTTTGTCAAAAATAATTTTTTTAAATTAAAAATTAAATTATTTATTTATTTTTATTTAAAAATAATTAATTAATTAATTAAACGGGCCAGCCCGTTTACCCATCAGGCTGGCCATAATGGGCCGGACTAGAAAAATTTTAACCCGTATAAAACCGGGCTAAACGGGCTAGCCCGCTTAACCTGCGGGCTAAACGGGCCGGGCCTAAGCCCGTTTGACACCCCTATAGTGTAGTACTAATCCATATGCAATTTTCCGCATGTCATCTGTGTAAAATGTTACCAAATTACTGTTTACATCGTTCATATTCCTTTCAATCCTTGATCTTTGCTTGTAGTGCCTCTAAAAAGCCACAAAAAGAGCTAAAGTTGTTTCTTGGAAGCCACTCAATAAGAAGGGTTATACCTATACACATAAATATAAATGACATTATATACATACATATTTATATAAACATAATTCGCATCACACGCTTTTTATATAAACTGCTTCCTATGCAAGCCATCACTACATAATTGATTTCACCTTTCACAAAGTTTCTCTCACTCTCATTCATCATAACTTCCTCTTCTTTTTCTTCTGTTCTTGCTTGTTTGTTTCTGTGTGACAATTCAAATTCACATTCTCTGCTGTCACTAAGGTTCTCAAAGCCATGGCAGGGAAGAACAACAAGCACAACAACAAAAAGATGGGAATGGGAAATGAATTTGGTTGTGGCTTCATGGGTGGAATTATCCAACTCAAAAGCTATTGGCTGAAAAGATCTTCAGTTCATTCACTTCCCATGAAAGCTAGCAACAACAAAGAAGAAGAATCAATGGCTCTAAGAAGAAGAAACTCCACTGACACTAAAATAATCACACAAAAGCTGAGCATCTCAGACCAAAAGCCTTCCAGAAAAAACACTTCTTCAGTGCCTCAAAATAGAAGACTTTCAGTTTCAGATGCTCCAAGAATCTCAACATCAACATCTGCGTCAACGTCCACGTCATCTAACGATGACAGCAAGCTGCAGAACAACACTCTGCAGCTCGCCAAGATAAACAACAAGTTCTCGGCCCGCGCGAAACTGGCCGGGAACTTGCTTGTAAACAACAACATTCTAAGAACAAAGAGCCTCCCGGAATGTGATTCAAAGTGCAAAACAGAGTGGAACTCTGTGTCCGGTTCGTATACCAGTGCCGGAAAACCTTTGATGGGGAATATTGTGAGGAAGAATAGCGGCGGTGGCGGCGATGAGTTTGCGAGGAAGAAGAGGGTGGTGGAGCCTGAGGTGTTGAAGGAGATGGGAAACGATGAGTATAAGAGAGGAAGGTTTGAAGAGGCAGTGGCTTTGTATGACAGAGCAATTGTTTTGGATTCAAGGAAGGCAACTTATCATTGCAACAAGAGTGCTGCCTTGATCGGATTAGGAAGGTTTCAAGAAGCAGTTCTTGAATGTGAGGAATCTGTTAGGTTGGAGCCTTCCTATACCAGAGCTCATAACCGTTTGGCAACCATATATTTCAGGTAAATTTTTGTTGGTAAACACGTAGATTTCATGTGAGATTCTTAGTTGAAAATACTTTACATATTTGACTAAATTGTTATTTTAAAGTATTAATTTCACGCTTTCACGTAAAGTTAATAAGCGAGTGAGTTTTCCCTATTTTTGTTTGATCTTGTGCCTAAAAGTTGGTGGGTAATTTGCAGATTGGGAGAAGCAGAGAAAGCCCTGAATTGCAATAAGTTAACCCAAGATGGTGATTCTGAACTGGCTTTCCAAGCTAAGGCTCTTCAGAATCACCTTAACAAGTGCAATGAAGCTCGGAAATATAATGAATGGGATGTTGTGCTAAGGGAGACACAGTCAGCAATATCCTTAGGGGCTGATTCATCTCCACAGGTTGGTTCATTGCTCAGTCCACATTATTTTATTTATTATTTATCTTATGGAGTAATATCAGAAACTATTTTTTTTTTCTAATAATAACTAATTTTTTAAAATTATTTTATTTATCTTAAATTTTAGACCTAAAATTATAAACTTTTAATCCTAAATTCTAAATTAAAAATTCTAAATTCCCAAAAAATTGAATATGTTTAAAACTAAAAAACAAAAATTAGTTGATATTTTCTATCTAAAAATTGATTCTTTATACTTTCACTTATTTATATTGTGCTCCGAAGAGTTTTTTTACTTCCAGTATTTTTTTTTCATTCAATAATATTAGAAAACTAATAATAATCTAAAATTATTTTATTTGACTTGACTTTTATAATTTCAATATTACGTCTAACATTACCTAATTATTTGAGAAATAATTAAAAAACATAAAATAAGATAAATTTAAACTACTTTGAGCTAATTTTCTATTAACTCCTAAGATTTTTTTTATTCATATTAATATTTCAATAATACTAGATGTACCATTGTACAAATTTCCATACTAATATTTATATTTTTATGTATTGCTAAATGGTGTATAAAGATATATACAATGATACACATAAATTTATTTCTTAATCTTTATTGAAGTTCTATTAATAATAGGCCAAGAACTCTTCAAGGTTCAAAGTACCCGTGATTCCTCGGTTTTCTTTTTTTTTATTATTAAATATTAGTTCAGAAGGAAACAGAGATGCTATTGTTTATAATAATGTTTTTTTTTTTAATATGGTTTTATTGTATAATTATTGGTAGGTCTATGCTTTGCAAACTGAAGCCTTGTTGAAGCTGGTAAGATATCAAGAGGCACAATGCAGCTATGAGAAAATGCCAAAATTGTCACCTGATTGGTGTAACAAGATTTTTGGCTTTGCTCGTAGTTCCTACCACTTCATGATCGGCGCACAGGTTTACTTGGCAGCTGGCAGGTTGGTCAAATTCTTTATTTTTATTATATATTATAGCTAGGATTCAACAAATTCTTCATGATTTCTTTCATGTTTATAATTTTAGTTTAGAAACTTCATCATTTGCAACAACCGCCCAGGTATGTCATAACTTGTGCAAATAGTTTGTAACTTCTATAACTCGAGTTAAGTAACATCTCTTTCTATAAAATATTTGAACCTAGAAAATTCTAATCATAAAATATGTAAATTAATTTAATATCAGTCAAATGTTGGATTAATACCACAAAACTTCCCAAAACATTAGACAAACCTTCCAAACATACCAATTGAGTAGTTTTGTAATAAAAAAAAAAAAAAAAACTTAGTAAACCACTATATCAACCCAAGTTAATTAATAGGTAGTAAGTTATCATGATTAGAATTCTGGGTGTTTAAATTTTCCTTAAGCAGTTACTCTAATAAATTTTGTAACTCTAGAATAAGGAAACAAAATGAAAAGTTGAGAGAGAAAGTGTGAGGCTTTCAATTTCAAATAAAAGTTTAGCTGTGCAACAAATTAGAGTTGTTAAAATGGTATTTATATGCAATAACAGGTTTGAGGATGCCGTTGAGGCAGCTCAGAAAGCAGCTAACATTGATCCAAGCAACAGAGAGGCGAATGCAATGTTAAGGAAGGCCAGAGCAGTAACATCAGCCAGAATGAGTGGAAACTTGCTCTTCAAGGCATCTAAGTTTGCGGAAGCGTGCGCGGTGTACAACGAAGGACTAGACCACGATCCCCACAACCCGGTCTTGCTATGCAATCGAGCAGCGTGTCGTTCCAAGCTCGGCCAATACGAGAAAGCGATAGAAGATTGCAATGCCGTGCTAAGAGTCCAGCCATCCTACAACAAAGCAAGGTTAAGGAGAGCAGATTGCAATGCCAAGGTGCTTTAATTTGCAATTTTGTATTAAAATTCGAGTTAACTATCAAAATCGTTCCTGAATTTTTTAAACGCCGACAAAAATACCCTACATTTTGCTAACGACAAAAATGTCCATCAATTATTTTAAAAAGTGACAAAAATATAATTTTATCTCATATCAAAGGTGACTAAAATATCTCAATTTGGAATATTTTGTCAGGTTTTTAAAAATTCGATGAATATTTTTATTGTTAACAAAATTGAAGGTAATTTTTGTCGGCATTTAAAAATTTCAGGAACAATTTTGGTGAGTTAACTCATTAAGATTCTTATGATGTACACTACTATTTTAAAATAAAATATTTGAGTAGAAAATTTTAATCATAAAATATGAAAATTAGCTTAATATCCATGAAACTCTAGACTAATAAAATAAGATTATCAAAAAATGTTCTACAAAACTACCCAAAAATCTATTTGTTTTGGTAATTTTGTCGAACAAAATCAATTTTTTATTGATCTAAATTATTTTATTATTTATTTATTTGTGAAATGTAGTTGGAAAGATGGGAAGCTGCAATTCAAGACTATGAAATGCTATTAAGAGAGAAGCCAGGGGATGAGGAAGTAGGCAGGGCATTGTTTGAGGCCCAGCTACAACTCAAGATGCTTCGTGGAGAAGATATTAAAAACTTGAAATTTGGTGCCAATTTGGTGTTCATTTCGAGCAATGATCGATTCAGACACTATGTAACTTCTCCTGGTATGAACATCTATCTATTGACTTCTCTTATACCTACCTACATAGTAAATTGTTTTAGATTCTTTAAAATGAAATATCACTTATTTATTGCATTAACTAAAGGATCATGTTAAGTTAAATATTGATTTATGTCCACTTTAATTTAATTGTGAATAGATAAGAAAATTTTGGATTATTTTTTTTTTACTCTTTTCCTAACATGTATGAAGAACATTTTTTCTTATTTATTTGTATCTAAAGGGTGGGTGGGTTTATATGTTATATAGGAATGGCTGTGGTGCTATTTACCAACAAAGCAGCACAAAAACAAGCACTTCTAGTGTTGGAGCAAATTAGCAAGAGATTCCCATCAGTAAATTTCCTCAAGGTCTGTTTATTTTGAATTCCTCACACAATTTTTTTTTTTGTTTCTAATTTTTAATTCAAAATAAGGTTGAATAGGAAGATATAAAAGCTATATTTAGATAACGGATATTGATTTTTGCCAAACTTTTCCGCATTGTTTTTGTAAGACGAATCTAGTTAGCATGATATGTTAAAATGTCTATACTTTAGAGTTTAGAGATAATACTAAAAAGAAGTTGGATTTTTAATGCACCCCTTACTAACATAGGATTCAATTTGTTAATTTAGAAACTGATGGAAACAAAATGATCGAAAACCAAAAACAACAATTAGGATGCTAAATGTATTAATATTCAATGTCGGCGACGCCTCAACTTGTAATACATCCCATCACATCTAGGGATGATTGGATATGTTCTGGTACCATATTAGAATTGAGATTACGTAGGTCTAACTAAACTCGAGAAGCTAGCTCATGGAGTGAGGAATGCCTCATATTTATATTCACTTAAGAGTCCATATCCATGATAAAAGTGAAACTTGTAATAAACTCTTCACTTCACTTTCCTCAAGCTCTGCACTCAGATAAGTTGCACATTAAGGATTCTAATACAGGATGGATATATAAAAATTCTAACCAAACGCTATCTTGTTAGTTTAGAAAAAAGTTCTATATTTCACGTTTTAAGTTGTAATTTATAATTGGGTGACAAATTTTCAGGTGGAGATTGAGGACCATCCTTACCTGGCTAAATCAGAAGGTGTGAATTCTATTCCAGCTTTCAAAATATACAAGAATGGATCGATGGTAAAAGATATTTCTGGAAAAAACCATGATTTATTAGAAAAATCAGTTCAATTGTATAGCAGCTGAAGATAACACCTACCTGTTCAATACGAATATGCTGATGAAACAGAGTATCATAGAAATCAATAATAATGCAAAAGGGAAATTCTTTATATTAGTAAATCATTCTTTTAATACTTGAGAGGTTTAAGCAATCTTCAATTTATTCATATCCCACATTAGAAACATATTGGTTTTGATAAACCAAAACGGCTATGCTGTATCAATTTTATTTCCCTTCTTTCTTAAAGCTAATTTTTCTTCCCCGACCACGAGTGTGCAGTTTTAGAGGTTGACGTTGTCCCTGTGAATTACTAGGTTTTTGCTCACAAATAAAAATAAAATAAAAATTGATATTATGTGATTATTCTAAAATAAAAAATGATAACATAGACGTCATCGTTGAGGCGAGGGTGAGTGTCATTATTGTTGTGATGAGTAAAAGAATCCAAATTGAGAATTCAGTGCCATGAGCATAGGACAGATAAATTTACGAATTAATTTTTTTTTTTAACTTGAATTTACGAATTGTTCCGTTGATAAAAACTCCTAAAATTAACAAAATCCACTATTAAAATATTAAAAACAAAAATCTATTTGCACACCGTGATTAAATTTTAGTATGGAAATAACATAATTCTATTAAAAAAACAAATATTTGTTGCAATTTCGTTTAGGACAACTGGATTAAATTATTTTTCAATTAATTTATTTATGTAAATTGCTGAAACAGTGATACTATTTGTACACCTATTTTATTCCACCAAGTATTCTTAATCCACTCTCACAAAATTAAAAAAACATATATACACGGATTACACGCGCTCTAGCTGCTGTGTCCTCTTCATCATCATTCTCATCCTCTTTATAAGAAGTCGGTGTAGTCTTCTTCTTCTTGATGTTCTTCTTCTTCCACCTCATCCTCACTCTTCGTTGCCGCCGCCGTCGTCGTCATCATAGTTATCGTCATCTTCTTCTTGTTTTTTTTTTCTAATCGAAACTTACTTTTATTTAGAACATGAACTTGTAAAAAATTAGAATAAAAACTTATTCCGGAAATAAACAAAAATATATTACTGAATTGAACACAAAACAGCAAACGACAACAAGTTAAATTTGAAGGAATAAATAACAAAATTTAAAACGAAAGCAAGAAGGAGAAGAAGATGATGCAGGGATAATGACGATTACGCAGAAGAAGATGCAGGCATAGAAGAATGAAAAGGAGGAGGAGAAAAGAAGAAGAAAAAAAAATAAGAGTATGTTAGTTGTAAGTGAGAGGGGAGTGCGTGGAATAAAATAATATGATTGCAATTGGTTTACTTAAATTGTTTTATTACCTCGAATTATTGTTAATAAAAAACATTAAAAACATTTTAAAAAAATTAGTTTGTACTTTAATATTAACAAAATATGAAGGTATTTTTACTATATACCTAGAAAAAACTTTATATTTTATATATGAGTCGTGTTTTCATGAAATTAAAATTAATGTATTTGCGTATATCATGTGATATCGTATTTGTATTCACGGAAGTTTGGTCTTTGCAAAATAAATTATTTGCTTTCACATTTCTAGATTCACCTATGAATCATTTTCACACTAAACTAAATGTCTTAAAGAGGTCCTTGAGATTAAACTTTTTTACCAACCTGATTCCTGTTATTTCAATTGTAATATTTTAGTTCATGAGATTCAACTTTGCACACTATAGCGGTCCATCAAGGATTTGCTATCTCAGTGCCGGAAAGGGGCCGAAAGACTACTACGACGCTCAAAACTCAATTCAAAGACTTTAGTGGCTACTTCTCTTCTTAAAAATGGATAGGAAGGTTATCAGAAAGTTTGGATGTACTATTTTCGCAGAAGAGCTTTAAGCATGCATCCATCATTCTCTCAAACTTTGATTATGGAGCCATAGATCATCAACACGTAAACTTTGCCAACAACTGGTTATTACAGATCTAGTCTTGCAAAAATCTGCCCCTAGTAGCATTTAAAGTTTTCTGATCAACCCTACATCTTGATATATTCACAGTGAGTAGGTGATCAATGTCAAAAAAAAAATGTGAGTAGTGACACACATTGAGACTTGGAAATCTATATTAGTACATATAATCTTATTCTTTTCTAATTTTATGAAATCTTATCTGAATACTTTTGAAGGGATATAAGTTTTTTCATACCTAAGAATTATGAATCAAACTTAAGCTCCACTAATTAAGAGAAAAGATTATTTGTCATTCCAACTAATTTCATATTCAGGATTCGAAAATCAGAAGTGCAGAAATCTAATGCATAAATTGGGTGGTTACATTCACAAAGCATTTCAAAAGCAACAATTATAGAGAAAAAAATGAGAAAGAGAATAATACTCCACAAATGTTGTCCAATTTACACATATTGTACAATTTAGAAATCAAACAAGCTGAACAATATAAAGTTATTAATGAGATTTAACCAGTTTGAGTTCACTGAGTAGCTAGTCAACTCATTCGGTATTTAAACAAGTGTCGGAACTTCAAATAGCGTCTTTTGCATGTTGCAATTCATTAACTCCGATCTACAACGGATTAGTCTTTGTTTTGCCCGAAATAGATAAACAAGTAATACGAAGATGATCTATTGAAATTGAAGTTTAAACCCAAAACAAAAAAGAAAAGAAAAGAAAAATAGATACATTGAAAGATCAATTGTTCCAACTTACACTCCTGGAAATCCATGTCTCTTTGGCAATAAGAGATGATGAAATCACCAGCAAGTTCTCCTTCTTTCTATTTTCTTCCATCAACGATATCAAACTCTTCCTTTGATTTGCCTCCTTTGATTTTTCTTTCACTACTTTACCTCCTTCTTCTCTTCTCTGTTCTTCATTGTTCTCTAAGCAACTTGTCACCGGAGCAGACCTACAGCGCATCAGCAACAACGCATTGGGCGGAGGGATAGCTCTGTCTTCTTCTTCTTCTTTAACAACTCTGTTTCCGTGGTCTAAACCATGATTGTCCTCGTCTTCGTGTTCTTCTTCTTCTTCCACTTCCGTGTTTACTTTAGTTTCACGGAAGCAACAAAGGCTGAATCTCATGCCTCGAGTACAAACCAAAAACTGCAATGCCTCCTTCTTGAAACCAAAAGCACGTGTCCAAGTAGCACCCTTCTTGTGTTCGACTTTGTTATTGTGATTCTGAATTTTCACGAATTCTTCCATAACTGATTTCCAGCTCCTGGAATCAGTGTTCTTAGGCCTGACCCTGATTTGGCCAGCACAGGTGACTTTTGGAGAAGTTGGTTCCGCAATCTCGGAGCCCATTGACTTGGTTCTAGCCCATAGTTGAGGGCTACCGTAGCCACAAGCTCTGGTTGTGCTTGATTTCTTGAGGGAATGGTGGCGGTGGTTATGGTTGCGGTTGCGGCTGTTGGGCTCTGAATGCCTACCGGGGCTGCAAATTGGCTTCGGCATTAGAGTTAGATGAGCCCGAGAAGGGAAACATACTAACAAATCTGCAGATGGTGACGATTTGGTTTCTTTGCCCTTCATGAAGATGATGCTTTCTTATGATCTAATTTTTCTTTTCTGGAGTTGATCTGTTTATGTTTGTTGCTCTTACACACCGAGATCTTACCGTTGCTGATTATGAATAATAACTACATGGATTGTGTTGGGTTTAAATCATATGCTCGGATTTTGAATGAAAGGAGGGAGGTAAAGAGAGCTTTGCTCATGCTTTAGCTTTAGCTTTGTGTTTTCTTTTATGCCAACTTTTTAAATGGTGTTACAGCTGAACTTCCCTACGATAGCTAAGTGGCTTTTTGTTTCAACGTAAAAAAAATTAAAAAATTTAAAAGTATCGATATTATTTTCTAAAGTTTTTAAAAGTTGGCAAAAATAATTTCTAATTTTATTAATGATAAAAATATTCTCCAATTATTTTTAAATGTGACAAAAACTATTCAGATATTTTTTTTGTCACATTTTTCACATAACAAAGTGCATTTTTATCCTAATTTTAAATATTTTAGAATAATTTTCTAGTTAATATAATTAGAGGTCAATTTTATCAACTTTTAAAAACTTCAAGTGCAATATTGGTGTCTTATGTTGTGAAAAATTATACTATCTTTTTTAAAAATAAAGAAATACAAATTTTATTTTCTTTTTCACGATATTTTGGCAGATTAAGGACCTATCCACGACATATTTAAGCTCTAATTAAATATGTGTGATTGACCAATAAGTTACTATATACATAAGGTAGGATTCAAACTCTTAACACTTTTTAACAAAGTGATTATTTGACTATTCAAACTCTTAACAAGTTGTAACATTTATGAATAGAGTTTAGTTTTAATGCGTTGACAATGTTAAATGTTTATACAATTGTGTAATCATATTTCTTTTTCTGGATGACTAATTATGTGAAAAAGAAAATTATTTTCATGATATGGCATTACATATAATTGGATGAATATAATATGTAAAACGTATTTATATTGACTATGTATCAAAATTACTAAATTCTAATAATTTTTTTTTACTAAATTCCTATAAATAACTTACAAATATACATTTACATTTACTGATACGGAATAAGAAGAAGAATGATATAGAGAAGAGATGCTTTATTGAAATTAAAGAAATACATATAATAAAATTGAAAAAAGATAGATTGAAATTGAACAGAAGCGAATCACTCTGCCTTCTATACAATTTCTCGATGCAACAGTTAAGGATATGACACACCTCGACTGTACACATCATGAGTTTGAAAATTAAACAGAAGGTGAATCACACAACCCTCTATTCAATTTTCTGATGCAACAAGAGATGGAGTCACACACATCACTTGTACACATCATAGTTTCATCACGAAACCAACAAGTGATATCATGCCACTAAATGTCTAACTCCATTGGTTGAGGGCTACAATAGTTTATGAGGTATTTATTGACTTCATATTAGGGTTAAACATAATAACCCTAAGCCTATTATTACAAAGCCCAATTCAACTAAATACATCAAATACAAAATCAAATCAAATATTATAAAAATATAAACTAATAAAAGATAAATAAATTCGTAATCTTTTTATATCAGGGAATTAATGCACGTACCATTTAATTTACAAGATGATGAGAATGATGACCATATATACTAGTGAAATTCACCTTTATATATTGCAACTTTAATAATAAATGAATAAATACATAATAAGAGAGTGTAATTTATTAATTTTTAGTAGTTAATTCATTAGTTTGCTTAAATAAATATTGAAATTTGAATTATATTATGTATATATAATAATTTATTAACTAACGATAAACTCATAATACCAAAAAAAAAACTAACGATAAACTCTTAAATAGAGTCTAATCCCGATTAGATTGGTATTTTATCTTGCAGGTCGAAAAAATTTACTGGAAAAAATATATAATTACCAAATATAATAGATTAAAAAATATATAGTGCGTGATCTGATATCTAAGGCACAATATATATTTTACAGTAAGAGTTCATTAAAATATTAACTTGAGTTTTTTTTTCCCATACTCATCATCCATCCATAACCATAATGATGTAGCAGTGCTTGAAAAAGAAGAAAAAAAACTTGAGAATGGTTGCCATTGAGGGCTTGAGGCACGACCCTTAGCTTGTTCATGGTATATTCATAATGTGTACTTCTTTTAAATCATAGTTACTAGTTATTGAGAAAGCATGCTTTTTGTTAGGCAATAGCCATATATACACTGTTGATATTTTGGCAGTACTATTACAAGCACTAATAACGATTAAAAATGCGATGTAAAAAATAAATTGGCATCAAATCAGTCAAATTATATGTATAGGTTTGTTTTTCTATGCATCCACTACTAGCTCTAGCTCAAGAGGCTTTTGAGCTAAATAATTAAGTATCAAAATAAATAAAAATGTAATAATAGTAATAATGAAGTTTATTTACCGGTATAATAAAAATTTTTAATTTATAAGATTTTAAATTATATTTTTATACACAATAGCTTATTACATGCATGTGATATATGCGGTTAAACTCAACTACCGGACCCCTCCTATATGGAACCCACAACTTAATAATGTGAATTCTCATTGCTTAGGGTTAAGGATAAGATTTTACTTAACTCGGGTTTCAAACTTCCAATATCTATTTGATTATATCATTCACCGATTGCTTGCCAAGTCAATGAAATTATGATTTTGGCGAACGGTGAACCATACGTAAAAACCAAATTTAGGTGCTTTCGGGAGTAAAAAACACCGCAAATTCAATAAATCGGCCGCTGTAATTTTCTCCCGGATACTAAGGATTTCTAAAATGCTGCTGCTATCTAATTACAGGATACAAAATTGTATCATTTTTTCAAATGGTTGCTATCCATTTTGCGAAGGTCAAAAACCACGATAAAATAGAAAACAACCCTGCAATTTAGCGCCTTTTTGCAGTAGGTTATTAATGCGTTCTTATATTTTGATTCCATATATTACTTGAGAAGTGATAGAGAGTCCTAATCATAAGTCTAATAATAGACCTAATACTTAAAATGGTAAAAAATTTAATTATAAATTTATTTTTTAAAAAAATTAAAAATATAAAAAGTGTAAAACTTTCTTTTTGTACAAATTAGACTTATAATTAAATTTGTGGTTTAGGCCTCCTAATCATTTCTCATTTCATATATATGTGTGTTTGTGGTTTTTTTTAACAAGGTTTAATTCTGAAATTAAACATAGGATTAGATATACTTTGTTTTTCTTTTTATTTGTTGTCCTCCTTTGAGTTGGTCTTTTTATCTTATGAAAAATTTTCGTGACCAATATTTATTTGTTGTCCACCTTATTGTTCTGTACGAGTTGGGTGGGCCCATGGTCAAAAATTCAACATTGCAGTGTCTTGTTATGTCGTATAGCTGCAGGAAAGGTAGCGGTCTCTTACTGGCATAAAGTGAGCAGGTCCAAATGACCATGTAGACTGCAGAATAACATTTTAAAAAGAGTTGGGGAGTTATAAAGAGGGTAAGCCAGGTGAGGTTGAGTTTGTAAGAAGGAAAAATCAACACTGTGAGGCATTTTCAATTCTCAAGTGTGAGGTTGTAGTGTGAAGGCTCTCGACGAAGAAGATGGAAGGGAAGTACTCGCACTACGCAGTCAGGGTCGATAAGGTTCCGGGCATATACACGAGTTGGGAAGAGGCTGAGGAGCAAGTGTCAGGGTATTCTTTTGCGAAGTTCAAGGGTTTCAAGAACCTAGCAGAGGCGGTGGCGTACATGCAACAGGGCAAGGATAGGAAGCAAAAGGGTCCACTGAGAAATGTGGAAACGCTGACGCCGCAAATGCGAAAACTGGGTGTAGGGCTGTCGCAGGCAGGTTTGACACAGATTGGAGCAAGCGGGAGCGGGCCTAGCATGCCAGTTGGGAGCGCCGAGTCTGAATACGTGCCTGAAACGCGGCTGGGGGGATTTCTTATCGTGGAGGAGATGGAGTTGTACCTAGTTCGAGCTTGCATGAAATTGAGCATGGGATGCCCAATTCTTGATGGTAGGGCATTTTATGACCAGTACGGTGCAAAGATGTTCTGCTTTACCGGTGCGTTTCGTTGTGAGGAGAAGGGAGTATATTTTGAGGTAGAGGGCTGCGTGTGTGCTGACCAAATTCGAGCACGTGAAGATGCTGCATATAAGTTGCTGGACAGGTTGTTGACACACACGGGTCACACAATTTTGGACTTCAACTACAGGCGTTTGTGTGCGTCTCAACAACAGGTGGAGGAGTTGCGAGTGGTGCAGGACAACGAAGCCGAGGATAGAGTCCATGATGC
>JASCZI010211654.1:39430-49505 GCA_036250425.1 Stylosanthes scabra | reverse complement strand
GTTACGTGACAACCATCTATAATTGGGATTAGTGGTGATTATGGGGACACATGATATCTTGATCCATGGCCTAGCACCCTTTTTATCAGTTTCTCTCTATATCTCTTTTTTAATTCTCATTCACTCACACTCACAATTGCAACCCCTATTTTTCTCACAACCAAAATCGTCCCTTGCGTTAACTAGTTGGGAGAACGACCCGAGTCCCATACTCGGTATTTTTGAACTGGTTGCAAGCATCTTGTGACAACTCATCTTTTGATCGAGTCCCGTCCTTGCTCGCGGCATAATCTATTCGGATTCCCCTACAACGATATCAAAACTTGTTTTCAAAGGATAAGGGAATCCCGGATTAGTCTTGTTGCGACGCCTCGGGCGGAGCGCTCATCAGTACGCACCAAAAGCTTCTGTGCGTATGCATAGGTGCTGAATATAGCATTTGGGCATGCCTCCCAAGCTATGATGTGTACGCATGGCTTCATGCGATGCATACGCATAGGCTTCAGCAAAAGACCTTCTAGGTTTTGTTGCGATCCTTTCTTTCCTTTTGCTCTTTCCGGCCACTTCCACTCCGAACTTCACCTATTAAATCCTGAAACACTTGAGCGCACACATCAAGGCATCGTGAGGAACGAAAAACGGTTCAAAACATGGTAAAAATTAGCCGAAATAGCAGATAATTACATTTACAGCCCTAAGGAACGACTAAACGCAAACAAGCCTATTTTGCTAGTGTTTAAGTGGTGAGAGGTCGATAATTAGTCAATTAATGCTATAAAATAACCTATCGAAATGGGGTTTATCAAAAAGCCACAGAGACTTGAAATACAACACAAAGTTAAAATACTAATTGGATATAAGATAAAGCAAAAAACAAAAAGACAAAATCACAAATATAAATAATCCTATCAACACTAAGTTTCCTTACTACTTACCTACTATTAATTCGTTTTTCTCAATGCTACAATAAAAGGGTAGATTGTCAAGGTTTTTCTCAATGCTACAAAAAAGAGTAGATTCTGGACCAATTCTTGCATGACTCAACAAAAGCGCGGATTATTAACACACATTGATATATGATTTACTAGCCATTTTTAACTTATATCAAAGCCAGCATAGGCATTTATGGCATAAAGAAATTTGGTTTCCAATTGCTCCTTCCTATATCATAAGATGGGAATATTTGTCAGCAAGCAATGACACAAATTCAAAGAACTTACAACCTAGGTATCGTTTTCTCTACAATAGCAAGCACGAGAGCAGATAAAGTTATCTAAAGTTTTCATATTTCAGCAACTCTAACTGAAATAAGAGCAGATAAAACAAAGCAAATCATTAAAATTGAAGATGGGGAGCTTTGGCAAATGTAAAAGCATTCAAATTGGTCAAACATTTAGTGTTCACACTTTAAACTACAATTCCAAACTCTATGATATACCTGTGTTCGAAGGTAGATTGGATCAAATTCTTCCGGTAAAAGTTGAACAACAACATTTAGAGTTCACACTTTTATCATGATAATAAGAAATTCCTATACGCTTAAAATGAGTGAGAAGTGAGGAAAAACGTGAGAGATACTGAATAAAAATAGAAGGTAAATTAGTTTTTTTCACATTATTATTTACATTCCATTCTTGTGGATGGAATTTACCTGAGAATGAAATGGATGGTATTTGTATTCTTGGGCATATAATTTAGTTGAGAATATTTTTTAAAAGTCTAAACCAAACAAGGGAATATCAGATTCTCATTTCTAATGCCTAAGAATATTTTACAATTCCCCCCAACCACACACATCTTGATTTATTAAAGCAAATCACCATGTTTTCCTGCTCTTGTAATATAATTAGACTGGATTAAATTAAAAGCCTCCTAATTAGTTAGCTTTATAAATAATATTTCTATAACCAAATTTCCATGCTAAAATAAGTCCTCGCCAAATAGTAAAATTCTGTATCGAAAAATGATTAAAATTTGGACATTCCTAAAACAATCATGAATCCATTTTTCATTGCATTCCCTAATAATTAGGGGCGAAGCTTCCTTATGGGAAAAGGGGGCAGTGGCCCTCCAAACCTCAAAATTTGCTTATATATTGTATCTACTTTTTATTTTAGTCCCCCTAAATTTCTATTTTAATCATCTTTTTATTACAAAATAACTTTTGGTTCCTCCCAAAATTTCATCCTAGCTTTGCCTTGCTAATAATTCAATCAAAATTTGACCATTAGCCATCAAGCTCCCATCACAATTTTTTTTTTTTTTGAATTTTTTAAAATTTTTTTTGAATTTACAGATGAGACTTAAACTCAAGAAAAGAAAAACTAGCAGATTTTATCATATAAGAAACAAAGTAGTTAACCTTAACAAAAGTAGTTGGAGAAGGCACCAATTAGACATAAGGAAGGGAGAAAGAAGGGGCTATCATTGTTTTTTTTTTTTTTTTTGACAGAAGAAAATAATTTTCATTCATAGGTAGCCAAGCGGCACTTACAGATGTTATAAAAAACATGAGATCTACATTGAAAAAAGAAAGAAACATATCCAATATGGTGAACTAAGATCTGATGGGAAGCACAATATTCGATTACTGAAAATTTTAACAAGTAGAAACTGGGACATCTTGGAGTCACCGAAGTTTCTGAATCTACACGTACGTGCTGCAACATCGTAGGATACACCTTCTTCTTCGTATAAATCTGAATATTTTTTAGATCGGAAGCTTTTTCTATGAACAAAAACCATTTCCCATAATGTTCTCCTCCCAGATCTAAACAGATCTATGCTAAATCTGTAACCACATAGGGAAACCAACAACACCACAAAATGGGACGAGAACACCACAAGGGGTTTATTCCAGATCTAGATCCAAAACCAAGAACATAAGAGAGAGAGAAAGGGAAAGTTCAGAGAGAAGGAAAAAAGAAAAAAAGGAAAAGAGAGCATAAGTGAAGTCTGTGAAGAGAAAAAAAGAAAAGATAAGAAAGAGAGAAGAGTGGAGGAAAGGAGGGCCACCCCCTTGATGGAACGGCGGCGGCCCTCTTACCGGTTTGTTGATAGAGTTTTGTGAGAGAGAGAGAGAATGGTCTTCCTTGCAATTCCTTGATCGGTGAGAGGCTATCATTGTTCATTAAGAAGAAAAATAAATGACATCATGTGAAGCTTGCCAACTTTTAATTTTTCTCACATGTATACCTTGCCTATTTTTTTTTTTTGGGACATGAGCAGCTAGCCTGCTTAAGGCAACAATTTTGTCACTGTTCCATATATGTTGGGACAATTTTGTTTTACATTTTCAACATATATAGTTGTTTATTATGGTACCCATCAAAATCTCTAAAATAAATAAAAAAAATAAGACAAAACAAAACAAAAGAGAAATTCTTTTTTGGGTATTTTATTTAATTATTTTTAATTTTGGATTGGGCTAGGCCTGATACTACCTACCCGATCCCCGCTACTGACCCAAACCCGACCCGCATTTGGAAGTGGTGAGGCGCAGCTGCTACACTGATCAGAAGCTGATCGTTCTTCCGAGGCTTCCTTCACCTGTGATCTGCCTTCTCTCCTCGCAGAATCATTGGATCAAACCTGAAGCTCCTTCGCACTCTCACGATCAACAGCAGCCAACCCTTTAACTGCAGCCGTCGACGCCGCTGACAGCTCAGCATCCCTCGTGTCTCACTTTGATTCTTCTTTTGAGCTTCTTCTGGTTGATCTCTTCCTCCTTCAAATGCGCATGTTATCACTGCAGCTGTTGTAGTGAGCCGTTATGCCTCCAGCAGACTTGGCCTTCTCGGCAGCTTGGAGGGTGTAGTCTTTGGCCTTCTCCGCAACCGGTGCAGTTCTTTTTTGGGTATTGAACAAAAGAAAATTTCAGAGCGAGAGAAAAGGTAAAAAAAAAAAAAAAGAGGGACGAAGGAAAAATGAGCGGACCCGTGAAGAAGGTTACCGATGTGGTGTTCAAGGCCGGAAAGACCATCGACTGGGACGGAATGGCGAGGCTCATCGTCTCCGACGAGGCTCGCCGGGAGTTCAATAACCTCCGTCGCACCTTCGACGAGGTCAACTCCCAGCTCCAGACCAAGTTTAGCCAGGTTCGTTTTTCTTCTCCTCCGATCCTCACGGATCTCTCTCGTTTTCCTTGCATTGAATCATTTCGATTCTGTATACAACAATTCGTATTGTTCCTGTTACTTTTAGATCGATTATGTTCTAGAGCGAAAATGAAAGATTAATCACTTATTTAGAGCGATTTGTGACTTGTTGTGTATTATTATGATACGAATTTGGAAAAATTACCAATTCTTTAGTGTTCTTCGTGGTTAGTTATTATTATTCTAGGGATTAGGGATTTAGTTTTGGACACATTTCTGAATAATTGTTTTTCATAATTTATCTGCTGTTATGTGAATTGTTTCCTTACATGTTCCTGTTGTGTACCGTGTTTTGATTTGATATTAGGGTTTTGCCATTGACGTGATTAACTGAAATTTCAGAAGATCTTGTGTCTCTAACAGAGGTTGCTTAGTTAATCATTGTTCAGGGGAAAAAGGTTATTACTTGTTTTTTTATTTGGATTGTGCAGGAGCCAGAGCCCATTGACTAGGAGTATTACAGGAAAGGAATTGGCTCTCGTTTGGTGGATATGTACAAGGAGCATTACGAGAGTATGTTGATGAACTCTCTCTGTGAATGCCCTTTCATTTGTTTTTGTTACTTCCTTTTAACACACATAATATATTGTTTATTTATATGATCAACTTAGTGGAGACTGGAATTTGAAATGCATGTGTTTAGTGGGGACTGGAATTCGAAATGCATGTGCTTTCATGTAAGCTCAGAGGTATGTCTTGTTACTTCAATGCAATGAAGTACTTCAGCATTATACTCTGATTTACTTGAAGATTAGTGCCTAATACCATTGGCTAATTTTGTTGGACCTCCTGCATTTGAATTCCTATCAGTATAAAGTTTGTTATTGTTCAAACTTAAGACTGGTATATATGGTACCAAATACCCTCTATTGAATGGTGGATAAGATTTAGTGGTGAATTTTTTAACTTGAAATATATTATATTGTACTTTGAATGGAACTGTTAGTGTGGCTTAATTATAGCAAACTAAAATCAGCTTTGGCATGCTTGTGAAAGTGAGGGCATAAGAATTCTTGCATGCATGGGATTATTGACACTATAAACCAATTGGATATATATGTGTGAGGTAGTTATTGAAGAGTTACAAACCCTTGGTGATGTCATCGCACATTGTTAGATAACCTTTTTAGAAATTTTCTTTTAGGGTATTTAAAATTAGATTTTTTACACATTTATAGACCACCAATTCAAGTTCTGATGTTTTTCACAGGCATAGAGATCCCCGAATATGTTGACAAAGTGACTCCTGAATATAAGACTAAATTTGATCAACTAGTAAGAACTTTTGTCCAAGCTTTATTAGCTGTTCATTATTCTCAGTCAAATACATTGGCATTTAAGTGTTGTGTGTGTTTTTCTGGCTGCAGTTAGTTGAGCTTAAAGAAGCAGAGCAGAAGTCTCTCAAGGAGTCGGAGCGTATGCAGAAGGAAATAGCTGATGTACAAGAAATGAAGGTAATTACATATCACTACACAAACTTTTTCAGTTTTATAAAGTTGAATGTTTTCTCACACGTTATTTTTGCAGGCCAAGATTAATACCATGACTTATGATGAGTACTTCGAAAAGCATCCTGAATTGTTGAAGAAGTATGAGGATGAAATCAGGAACGATTACTGGGGCTATTGAATTGTTCAAAACTTAAGTGTGTGGCAAAACATCAGAAGCTGGTGTTCCCCTGCTGGTTTAATAATTACTGCAGTGATTTCTTTGTAGCTCTATTCTCTTTTTTCAATTTCAAGTTCATCATATAAACCCAATTTCGGAGTTACAAAATTTTGGTGCATCATTTCAAGAAAATACTGGTTTGCGCTGCTCTCAATAAAATAGTGACCTTTTCTTTCGAGTCTGTTCAACCAATTAGAAATCATAGATTCGGCTAAAGCTGGCAATGCTTCCAGAGATAATTATAATTGTTATTAAATAAATATGAGATTGACATTTCTGTTCGAAATAGAGAAGTTTTCTAAAGAAAACAAATTTAATCAAAACAAAATCGGTTGCAAGAGATTCTACTTACAAAATACTTTTTTGAAAACACTATTCTCTCTCCTATTCATTATGGACTACTTATGCTCCAAATTTTTAACAACTTATAAAGGATCATTGATTCTCATTGATTCTCCATTCTCCAAACATATAGGGACCATTAGAATGGGCACCCACTATTATTATCCATATTGGCTTTCAGGGTAATAAAGATTTAAAAAAGTAATCCCAAAAAAATATTAAAAAAGGTTGGAAGATTTTGTAGAAATTAGTATATTAAGAAATCCATTTCCCTAAGCTGAGTGAAAATATCTCTAATGCTCTAATAATAATAATAGAAAAATGAGTTGGAGACTTAAATCATAAATCTAATTATAAGTTCAATTTTTACATTAAAAAAAGTTTTACATTTTTTACATTTTTTATATTTTTAAAACACCACATTTATGATTAAATTCTATTAGACCTATAACTAGACTTATAAATTAAGTCTTTCTATCATAACTCATAATAATAATAATAATAATAATAACAATGACATGTAAATTGTAAAGTGGCATGAGATTTAAGTGAGCCAAGAAATCAAAAAGAAGAAAGCTGAAAAAGATATAGATTTAAAATCTATACATTGGATGAAGAAATCAATTGAAAGTACAAGAAAATTTGGTTGATTCTGCTGCTACAAATGGCAGACTAAAAAAAAAACGTTACAAAATGAACAAGGGAAACAAAATGTGAATTTCAGTGCAGCATCAATGACCAGCAGATTAAAAAATCCAGGCATGAGCTGCAATTAACTCTGGAAGTGCTAAAAAATTTTCCATCTGATATTTGGTTGGACTAAGAAATTCCCCAAGGGCTGCAGCTAAACTCAGGTTTTACTTTACATTACTCCGAAGCCTTACCAGCTAGCTCCTCATTTTTATTCATGGCCTTCCTTGCTAACTCATAGCCTGCAAAGTTCATGGCACCTAAGGGAGCAATCCAAAAGAATCTTGGCACTGCTCCTTTAAACAAGCCGAGGGGCCCCTCGTGCCGTAGTATCGAAAAGGCTACTATGGTCATTGACACGGACCGACCCTGCGCAGTCATCATTCTAGTTTTCATGACATCAAATGGCGTTGTGACAACGGCTGCCAACCCACCGGATAAAGCTCCAACTGCTATTGTTTCCCAGGCTTCCAGTTCCCGCCCCAGCAGTTTTTGGACACCCTGAAATCAAAATGAAAATACCAGCACGACACATTGTCAAAAATATTAATTACCACAAACCATTATATTTATACAATTTCAGTGTGGAAATAAGGAAGATTTTCGCTTAGATAAGCATACATATAATGCAACATCTGCAATCATCTTTTATATTTTATATTAATTCTTTTTTAGGCTTGTTCCACCACTTGCGACAAGGAAATTCTATAGTGATTGCATTTGTGCTGCTAGTTGCATAGGGAATATATGAATAATTAAACAATAAGATAATATTTGTTATTGTCAGAACTTTGGTTTTAATAGTGTTGTTGATCCCGCAAGTTTGTTGTACCAACGTTACATCACTTCAACTACCTCATGTGTAGAACCCTCTAAAGGGGACCAATAACCACCGTTTATTTTAAATAATTGACAATGACCTCCATGAAATGAATACTAGCATAGATTTGTTGAAGGGAAAGAGGTTTGTATTTAAGTACAACATTATCCAGTAAAAATGAGTAGTAGCAAAGTTCAGTGAATAACTTGAAAGTGTTTTTCCATGACAGTCAAAATTCTTATATATAATCCAGCTAAAGTTCATCTTTATTTGGATGAATATGAAGGTTCATTTTAATATTTATACAAAAACTTCAAACAATTCAACAATTTATAATCCATAAACCTCAAAGCGAATTCCAAAAGCAAACACAAGGACTATGAAGCAAGCTGGATCATGGAAATTACATACCTTTTTAGACTCCGCATAAAGTCCCATGCCGGCAACATAAAATGGAACCTCACGACAAAGGGTAGCCCCAGTTCCACGAAAGAAACCCCTAAGACCATCCTGCTGCCATGTCCCAACAAGAGCCTCACCAACATTATCAAAAAGACCAGCTTGCAACCGCTGCTTTAATACTTCACATGGGATTCGCACAGCTGTTCCTAAAAATGTGCTACAAAATGATGCTATAGATTGTACCTACATAAAATGATAATGTGTGAAGCTTATAGGTATAATTCGCAAAGCTGTTCACTTAATGCTCTCTGCATTTCAGACAACGTGGAAGTATAATGTAAAGCATAATCAGGAATTGCCAAGTATACAAGTAATAGCAAATAGGATATGCAAATTACCTGGAGTTCAGGTAGGTTAGGAGCTACATTTACCAACACCAATTTACTTGCTTCAAATATCCCAGTTCGAAGGCCGTGGCTGGATTTTAATAAAAATATATATAAATAAAAAATTAACATGAGCATACCAGGAAAATAACACCATTATACTATGATGATTAATTGAAATCATTAAAAAGGCTTATCTCCTTTGTAAAAATACCTTGAAAACTGTCCAAGAATTGCAGGGATTGACCCCCTATATAAACCTCGAACTCCAATCTGTGGCAGCTTGGCAATGATTTCGGGGAAGGACATGGATGATGCTTGTACTCGAGTCTAGCATGATAAATAAGACAATGATGAGGTCTCTCAAGGGAAACAAACAATCATACAACAATAAGAGAAATATGGAATCAAGGCTCCACATTACATCTAGTTAGAGAATTTACCTTGATTGAATCCACTGGATGCAGTAATGCACATGAGAGGGCACAAGAAAGACCACCAGCCAATGCAGATCTTAAAACACTTCCAGCAGGAATTTCGACAGGTGGTGGGACAGCAACTACAGTTGCAGCTTCAAACCATATACTCCTGAATATAAAACCATAACAGTATTTCATGAATCTTAACCAGTGACTGACTGTAGAAAGGATAATATGGAACTTAAAATATGTATATTCTTTTCAAGCCACAAAAATGTAATTTCCTTGCATTTTAAGGTAATCACTACTTAATGAAATATGATTAGCTCTTCAACCATAAAAAAGGGGACAGACACTTTAGAGAGATCTTTGTGAGCACTAGCAAGAACTATTTTGTTGGTTCATTGTAGACGCTTTCTAATAGTTATATTAGAAAGACGCAAGAGAGGCAGTATATCCTTTGGGTGCTAGCATTCCCTAGATGCTGTATAACACGGGATAGCTGTGCACTGAGCTGCCCTTTTAATAGTTATATTAAAGCTTCCCTAAAAGTAAGGATTCCACATTCCTATATATAGCTTTAATTCTTTGAATCATTTGGTTGGAAACAGAGGTACACATCTTAAAAGGAGGATGTCTCTTGGTCATAGCAATCAACGGGTTATTCCTCTGCGGTCTGTTTTGCCCAGTCTGCTTCATGTTCCAAAATTTATTTTAAACTTTTTGATGAAAGAACTCAAAACTATTTTCCTATTGTTACGTAGAAGAGACGCCAGGCATAAACAAAAGTTGAATAGCTACTTTACAGAAGGATACTATGACCAAACCCCCTCCCTTTTTTTCTTTCACCCAAAAAAAATAAGAGTAATGATGGGCTTTGTATCTAATATATGCACATGCATGAACAAAATAACCAAATGACCATATTTATCTTACCTAGGATCCTCTTGAAGACGGTCAGAGGGAAGCAGAAGCATGAAATTACGAAAATGTCCATATGAAATAGATTCTTCAGTGTCTGCCCTCAGAAATCGCATCATAGCAACTGCATTGTCTTCATTTGCAGGCAGCCCTGCATTCTTTAATAATTCCAATACTTCACTCTTTTTCAGTGTCCCTGATTTGGTTAGACACAGAGAAGTATATGCACGAAGAATTGTCGGCTCCTTTTGTTCCATAAATGACAAGAAT
>JASCZI010211654.1:14566-27283 GCA_036250425.1 Stylosanthes scabra | reverse complement strand
GATTTGATGATGATTTGAAACACTTCTTGTAGTCTTAATAGATGACTTACTACATAAGAAAATGAAAAAGATAAGATTTCTTGAAGCTTAAGATAGTGTAGAATTTCCAGGGAAGAGAATTCAAGAATTTCTTTTACTAGTATCAAGAAATCAAACTTGACAATGGATGAGAGAATGATGAAGAAGTCTGGTCATACGTCCCTTAGAGAATGGAAGTGACGATCTTAAAAATAGAGAAGAGAAGAAGTGAATTGTTGAGCATGATATTCTCTTTATTTCACCTCTTGGTAGCTACTGTCACGCTCCATTCTTTGTGTCTCCCCTTTTTTTTTGTGTATGAGTATTCTAAGAGTTTGTATGCTAAGGGAATGAGAATAAATTGGTAAAAGAGGGAGAGTAACGTTGGGCTTTGATGGGTAATAATAAATGATGATTTATATATATATATATATATATTAATGGATAACAAGAATGGATAATATTAAGAAGGGATAATGTCATTTCAGATTCAATTCATCACATGATAAATTGAATTTGGTGAAGAGTAAGATAACTCACGGTTAAAGAGAGAAAATTAAATCCTTAGTATTTGCATTCTCATTATCTAATAGAATGTGGATAATACCGAGCTTACCCAAGGTTAAGTTTTGTATATGGTTAAGTTAAAAAAAAGAATGATTAGTGATTATGTCACCATGCTTATGTCACAATTTAATTTACCATGTGGTAAATTATTATGTGGACCGGATTAAATGTTCAGTTTAAGCTTAATGGAGATATAACTAAGGGCAATCCTTGATAAAGTAATTACTAAAAGTGATAATTATTTAATCACTCGATTCCATGGTAATTGGTTAACCGATAACATAAAACGACTTAATTACTTTAGGTCTGCCTCATCAAACCAAGTTAGATTCTCTTCTGACAAAATTTAGAATTCTTGACTGAACACTCTGTAAAATTTATTTTCTGTTAGAAACGGGATCTTACAACAACTGTGCAGCGGCGGTACTCGGCGCTGTGCAGCGGAGTACAATGGCAGCACTTATTGGTGACTGGCTGTAGCGGAGGTACTCGGCGGCTGTGCAGTGGAGGTACAGAGGCGGAGACAGCAGCAACACTGGTTGGAGATGGGCTGCAGCGGCAGAGACAAGGGCTTCAACGGCGGCACGAGGCGGAGACATGGGCTTAAGGTTGTAGAACGGAGGGGAGAGTGGAGAGAAGGGAAGAAGTGGTTAGCGAAGGCTAGGGTTTTCGTTCATTGAGATTTTGAGAACTTTGATTGAGAGTGAGTGTGTTTCCATTTTTTTTTTGATGTCTGAGAGTGAGAGCGTGTGAGAGTTGAGAGAATGAGAGGGAGAACGGCGGAGAGTGTGAGTGTCACATGAGGGATTTCATTTTATACATAGGGTTATGGGTGCATTTGTAAAAACACTTGTTTTTTATTAATATTTTCGGTTCGATTCGGTTTGGTCAGTTTTTTACGAAGAGAACCGATAACTGAACCGAACGATCGGTAAAATCTGTTAAAAACAAAAAAAACCGAAAATTTCGATTTTTCAATTGTTTGTTGTAAATTTCGGTTCGGTTTTGCGGTAAATTTCGGTTTGGTTCGGTAACTTTCACCCCTAGACATAGCTAATGCCTTTCATATTGGATAACATGAAATGACTTTGTTTCACTTATGCACTAAATAATATTTAAAAACATCTTCTAATATAAGAATAAATGGAGGGAATAAATGTTTTATTCTTCTTGGATATTAAGTGATGTTTCTTGTGAAACCTCGTCTTTCTGCTTTTCCCATTTCCAATAGAAACATGCGACTGTCTATGTATGTTTTCGTGTTTCTTGATGACTTTTATTGTGATTAGGGGACTTAGATACCCTAATTATGTTTGCTATGTGATTTGGTTTCATTATCTTTATGTTTCTGTGATTTTTGTTTTTAGCGACGGTACACTTTTAGGGGCGGTTTAACCATATTTGGCCGTCTTTTAGATAAACGGAAGATATCGTAGAAAATATCTTCGTAGGAAACTTGAGGTTAACGAAATTCTAGGTATGAATTTTGAACCGTCTTTAGCGACGCAGTTTCCGTCGCGAATCGTCCGGTCGTAATTTTGGTAAAACGTAAGTTATGATGGAATTATAGAATTATGGCACGACACTATAATACGTAATGGACCTTAGTTGCCTTGCTAAACTTGTAGGGAAAAGCCAAGAATACCCTTGAGACATTTATGACACCTTCTAGCTTTTCTCTGTCTTACTTTTTACTTTTTCTTACACATTTCCATGAAGGTTTCTCTCTCATTAGTTGCATGACTTAGATACATGTAAAAGCTTTTCTTCTATTCTTTCTATACCACCTTTATCAATATAATATTATTTCTTTATCTCCTTTATTTTATTTTATCATTTTTATTTTACCATTACACCACCAACATTACCACCCCCTTCATAACAAAAACAAACAAAAATTAGCTTCCTTGCTCCCCACTCCCATCAGAAACACTCTCTCTCATTTCTTACTCTCTTATTCAATTTTACTTAATCCCATTTAGCCACACTTAACCTCATTTACCATTCACTTAACTTCATAACAAAAATTCTACCAAAAATCACATCACAAATCCTCCAAACTCTCTCCTCTTAATTCGAAACTCTCTCTCCCTTCTCACTAATATCATTTCAGATTTTTATTCACTAAAACACCAAAAACACATTCTTTCTCATATTTTGCAAAGATCAAACATCACTTTTTTCATGAGTTTTCATATGAACAATATGAACATCATGAAGAACATGATGAACACCAAACCCTAAACCTACATACCACCACCACCACCGAACATACACCGTCATCATCCTCTTATTCTCCTCTTTATTTCTATCATTCTAAAATCAACAACACTAAGCTCCTTCATTCTCTTCCTCTTTGGCCGAAACCGTAGCCATCATTCCTTTCAAGGTTTTTGGTCAACATCAAGTTAGCTCCTTCTCTTCCACTTGGCCGTAGCATCATCCTCTTCTTGTCTTCATTTCCTTTGATTTTTGAGAAGGTAAATGTAAGACTAATCTAGCTTATGATCTCACCTACGGCCGAAATGTCACTAAAAACCTAACTCTAAAACTTCAAAACTTACAAGCATGTCGTGTTGTACGTAATAGTAGCAGCGATATATCCTTCGATTCACATACAAGTTAAACAATTAAATAACAATTATATAAGAGAACAAGTAAGTTAACATATAATTGAAATTACTAATTGGGTTCACGAATACAAGGACTCAAAAGGGAAAAAATACTACAGACTCCAATAGACCAACTGAAGAAGAAATACAGAAGGAAGAGTACAACCCCAACTAAGGTCACCTAACTAGGTCCAACCTGACTAACTAAACCTAGTCCTCGTACTGTTCTAACAGTTCATGAGGTACTATGACTAACACCCTACAACATCTGCCACCCTATGGCGGAGGAAATGTCCAGGCAAAGTACCGGTTCGCCAGATCATCGTCTGATGCACCGTCACTGGCCGACCCGCTCGAGGCAGACCCATAGCCCAAGGAAACACTACCGGAAGAACTACCAGAGGAGTGATGGCTGGAAGGTGCAGTGTCAGTACTGGCACTCTCACGCTCCGATCCGTAAGAAGCGTCCGAATAATAGGCCTCAGGGGCACCGTAGGGCACATGCTCAGCAACATAAGGCTCGTCCGGGTCACCTACTAACTCAGTCGCCGGATCATACGTCTCGACGGAAGGCTCATCGTCATTAGTAGGAGGTGAAGGGGGAGGAGGAGTAGGTGGTGCCACTCTGCGGCGAGGGAATAAGCTGCGATTGCGCCGCGCGTCACACATAGGAGAACGCGGGATAGGGTACACAGGGCCCGGAGCCGATGCCGGAGCCATTGGTGGTAAGGGTGTACAAAGTGAGCGCTCGCACTCACGGTGAACGCTACCAGTAGAACCCGAAGAAGTCGACGAGCTGGGAGAAGCAGCCGGACGTGGGGAGAATAGTACGATAGGTCTCATCGCGCAAGAGAGATAAACGAGAGAGAAGAAATCCTGCGTAGTGTAAGAAGAAGGGGGTGAGAACCTAAGGTTCCCAGCTTGAGGTATCACGATGGCAACTAATCTATCCTAGGGGCTGACGTCACGTAGGTAGCAAGTAGCAAGTAGTCAAATAGTAAAAGCAGAAATGTAAAGCACACACAATCAATAATGCAATCACACACAAATGCAACACACAATATGATGCATGCCTGTTTCTAATGCAGGCCATGAGCTTATGCGTCGGTTTACTTCCCGCACCTGACGATTACTTAGGATCAAGCCCAAGTATGGTTCACCACTGTCGAATGTCGTGGACTTTGGCTCGTCCAAGGTGACCATGTTCCGTTGGCTAGAACATGTAGCACAACCAAGTTCCTTTGGCTAGAACTGGTGGCACAAGGTACCCTTGGTACTCTAATTAATCATGGTGAGGATCCCGTCACCAGCAATGGCTCCATAAAGCAAAGAAACCGCATCGGCAGGGGAACATGATGATTGTTATTGCCTTTCAGGTAGCTAGCCCTTCAAGCTTTAATTCTCAGACAAGCGGCACAACACCCAGCCCTTGTAGCTCTTATCTCTTAGTCAAGCGGGATAACACCGAGCCCTTGCATTTAGCCTTTCTTTAGCTTTATCACATAGCCTTTCCTTAGCTTTATCATTTAGCCATCTCAACATCTCATAGCTCTTGGCATCTCACCGGTTCGTTCCTCTGAACCGTTAGCCGGAGTAGCATCTTTGTAGCCGGATTAGCCTTCGGTCTACATGACTTAGTTGAACCAACCGGTTTGACAGCGACCCAAGCCCGATAGAACCGATGCTTGGTCGGTTTCCAAACCAATCCTTCTTAAGGGGTTAACCGGTCCAGAACCATGAACCATTCCCAAAAGAAAACCCGGTTCGATCGTCGTGTCCCATACCATCGTCGACCAAACCGAATCGATATCAACCGTCACAACTAAGGTTATCTGGCCACACCTACGGACTCAATTATTATGTTGATTATACGCATTATCACATTCTCTCAATCTCGATACTCGGAGCTTATATCATCACGATAATCTTAGCCTCCGGTTTAGCTTCTTTCCGCTCTTACGGCTCCTCGGTTTAACCGGTTTACTAACCGTCTTATCATACCATATTCTCTTGGTGTCTTTTAATATTTTATGATATTCAGAACTTATAATATATCATTGTTCTCTATCTTTTCACTTGTTAAGGATAAATTATGAATATTCTATCATCTTCTAATTTAGGAGTTTTCTTAACCTTTCGGTTTTAACTTAGCTTAGTATAAATTAATTATCTTTTTCATCTTATATTCTTTTTTACTCAAACTAGCGCCTTTATCATTCTAAAATACACCTTTATTTACCATTAAAACAATTTTATTTACAACTCAGTTTTTAAGACCATATTACCCTCGTAACAACTCCTTATTTACCGAGTGAACCTATTTTACTAATAATTTTATAACTCTTTCATTTTAAATCATTTTGAACCCAAACCAATTGCATTATTCTCCTAACATCTTCAGTTTTACGTGGTAAAAACAGTTTCAAGAAAAGACACTTTTAAAAGGACAAAACTGCCCTTCTAACTCTATAGCCCGTTTCGGTTTAACTAGTTTTAGTAAATAATTTATTTACCTAAGGTAACTTTATTATTCTAAGGTGAAATTTTATATTTAGACTTATTAGACACATATAAGACCCCATTTAAAATATTTTTGAAAACAAATTTCATTAAAGACATTTTTACCCCTTTTTACCTAGTCTTTACTTACTTGTTTTACTAATTTACCACCTAGACTTAGTCTTTTAAGTTTTACACCAAAAACACTTATTTTTTACATCAAACTTTAAGTTTCAAATCTGGAAAACATATTAAGACACTTTTATTACCATTTTGCCCTTTATTCCATAAAAACACCATTTTTATCATTTTTACTCTTCTTAACCGATTTAGTAGTTTATGTTTTATGAAATCTTTTGTCCCAAGGGTGATAACCTCTCGGTCATTAAGCATACAACATCTCTTATCGTTTTGATCATCAAAAAGCTCATTTCTTGAGCATCATCAACTCGGCCAAAGGCCATTTTTGTAGAAAGGCATTTTAATCAATATCAAGCAAGAAATAGGCATTCTCATGGCAAATAACATTCAAGCAAGCAAACAAGCACATCACATAGCACATTTAGCACATAGATCTAATCTAAGCCTAACCCCTTACCTTAGGGTGTAGCTTGCTCTTTGAATCACCAAGATTACTTGTCAAAACACCAACTTTTCTAGCTTTTACTCGAGCTTGCAAGGCAACCGTGCACTTGGATGTTCAAGCTATCATTTTTATTTTGAAAAACAAGAAAACATGAGTCATGGAGAGCATTAGGGTTTCGAGTATGAAGAGAAGTGAAGAGAGCTTCATTACCTTTGATTAAAATGAGAGATCTTTGAGGGAAACAAGGAGAGTGGTTCGGCTAATATCCAAAGAGGGATGCCCTAGTTTCATAAAAAAGATTTAAGAGCTTTAGTTCATCATCTTAGATGTATGATGTAACTAGGGTTTACACTTACCTTGAGTTGTATGAAGAAAGAAGAAGTAGATGATGTAGAGATTAAGATGAGAAGCTTGTGATGAAAAAGGGTGGTGGAATGATGTAGGTTCGGCGGTGGTGTGATGATGTTCTTCAATGTTCTTGATGAATGTTCATCAAGTTCATGTTGTGTTCTTGGAGGCTATTAGTGTTTGATCTTTAAAGTGATAAGAGAGAGTGTTAGAATAGTGTTTATGAGGGTTGAATTTATGAAAAATCTTTGAAGAAAGAGAAAGAGTTTGGACAAGCAAGAGAGATTGAGAGCAAAATGCGAGTTGTTTGGAGTTGTGATTTGTTTGTATGAAGGTAAAATGAATTAGTGGTGTGGTTAAGAAGTTAATTGAATGAGGATTAGGGCTAGGGGAGGGGGTAGGTTTCGAATAGCAAGGAAAAGGAGTGGAGCTCATTAGCTTTGCATTGCTTGAGGCCATGCAAGAAATAGGATTAAAAAGGTGTGTAAGAAAAAGTAATATTATTTTAATCATGGTAACTTCTTATGAGTAATTAACAAGTAAACCTAATTACCATGAGTAACTATTTTATTTTTGGACATTTTTGGGCTGAAGGTACACGGCTAGGGTCTCCATGCTCATATACGAATTTCGGAAAATTTTCGTTTCCGAAATTACGTGCGTTTTAGCAAAACCGTTAAAAGCACCATATTCTTAGAATCATCATCATCATCGTCCAAGTCACTATTTAATACCACACAACATTATTTCAGGCAAGCGAGATCAAATACATTTCGTTATAGTCGTTTCGGACAAAACCGTGGCTTAAGTAAAGCGTTGCAAAAAGACGGGGTATTACATTACTCACATACCTTCCATTTTTGTCACACACTTTTGTTTAGGAATCAAGCCGAGGTGCTCAAGGGAATTTGTTGTTCATTCTTTGGTTATTTCAAGTGATCTTTAAGAGGTAAGGGGGTTAGGGTCCATAGTGAATATTTTTGGTCATCTTATTATGGAAAATGACTCATATGTTAAAAAGGCTTGGTAAAAATCTAATCTTGAAGTTATATGTCTAATGTTAAGGCTTGAAAAGTGTGTGCTATGCTTGATTGAGTGTCTTATCATAAGATGATGCTTGCTTTATTTATTGATTGAAATATTGTGTGAATATTTCACGAAATATGACTTGTGTAATTCTAATGGCCGAATCGGCCTTGAGAAAAATAAATGAAGTTTTGATGATCAAAATAAAATGTATATGTTAAGGGTCGAGGGTTTAAAGATTGTTTGGGCAAAGATTTAATAAAAATATGATTTACTAATAATACTTGAAAATCGGTTTCTAAAAAGGTTAGTATATTTAAGTATAGCTAAATCTATTTTCAAGTAAATGGTAAAATGGTAATTATATATGTTTTATAAATATTCCAGAATTAAAATATTTAAATAAATAAGGTTTGAAGTGGTTTGACCTTAAAGTTGAAAAGAAATAAGTTTTAAAGTGGTCTTAAAGTATTTTACTAGCTTTGGGATAAAAAGGGTAAAATGGTCTTTTAATAAAGTTTGTTTTCAAAACTATTTTTGTAGTGATGTTATGGATGTATTATGAGTCTAAAACTGTCCTTGTCCCTGAGGAAGTTGATTGGTAAAATAATTTAAAGAAATTATTTTAGAAGTTGGTATTTTCAAAAATGGACTAGAGCTTGCAAGGGCAGAGTCGTCATTTCGAAATTATCCTTTTCAAAACTGTTTTTAATGTAGTTAGATAAAAAGGCAACTGGTTTGACTTTAAAATGTTTTGAAACGAATAAGTTATGAATATTTCGTAAACTAGTGCATTTTGGGTTTTAAAGAAAAGTGGTAAGGCCAGAATTGTCTTTTAAACTTAATATCTTTCAAAATTGATTTTACAGTGGGTAGATATAAGTGTTAGGAATATAATGGCTTTGGTTTGGGTTGAAAATGTTTTAAGATGAATTATTTATGCACGTTTTCGTAAACTAAGTATTATTTCGGGTTTTCGAAAAATAACACTTAAGGTCAAAAGAGAAATTTAATTAAATATCTTGGTTCTGGAATTTCTTAAAAGAAATTATGTTTTATAAATATAAATAAAGATATTAAAAACTATATTATATTAATTATAAGTATTTTCAAAGTATAAGTTGTTCTTGAATTAAACTAAGTATAAATAATAATTTATTATATTATATGGAATAATAAGTTTTGGATTTTGGATTAAAGTATAATTATAGTACTTATTTTTAATATAAAGTATTTCGATATAATATTAAGTTAATATTATAAATAATAAATATATTTTGAATAAAATATATTTAAAGTACTTATCTTATTATAAGATATAGTTTTGGAAAATAATAAGTTATACTATAGGAAGCGTTTCCCATGTTACATTTGAGATTCCTTTAACATCATGTGACATTAACTACCTCCATTGAGATTTGCATCCATTAAAATTAATGAGTGTGATCTTACCTGATGTGTTATTGTGGGTTCACATCCCTAGACCTATCATGGGACAACAACCACTCAAAGGCAGTAATAGGTTCTAGTTTCTTACGTTGGTTTTTCGGAAGGCAACTCACTTGGCTTGCTTTTAGCCACAAACACATTTAGCCGGATTTTGGTCTTCTTGTTTCCATGATGCAGAACCCAACATGTGTTGATAATTTGCAATGGAATTTTTAACTGTGCTTCCCAACCCAAAAAATGAAAAGCCTTCCAATTATGTGAAATGCGTATCAACTGGAACCCAGTTGAAGGATGAAATAAAAAATGTAATGTAATTTGGGCGTAAGCCCCTTTTTGTTACCCATTAAAAAAATGTCTTGAAGCAATTGGGAAACATCAGCTAGGGTTCAAATGTTTTGTATCTGTTGTGGTGCTTATTTCCACCCTAATTTGACGGCAATTTTGGGGGTGTTAGGGACAAAAAAAAGGAATATCGATGCGAAATAACAACACAACACCACACCAAGACAGAAGAGTTTAGACGGATACAAATGTACAACACGACAAGGAAAATTGATGGGATACGAGCAACGAAGGACAAATGCACCAAATAAAGAGGCTCTGACAGCTGTCGGAGCTCATTATCCACATTCGTGTTTTGCAGACTTAATTACTAGGATTTAAAGATTGAAATCACATTTGGGGAGACACTGTATTGAGCCACTACCAATTTGTGTTTTCCCACACAAAGGGAAACCCATTGAAATGACAAGAAAACAACTAAAAAAAGACACATTAAAAAACAGCAGAAATTAGATGTCCCTTAATGACATTTCAACACAATTAGGATGGATTTTTTCGGGTATTAATGTATACACAAAACGACAAAAATGGTCAGGTTTACCGCGTGGATCGTTGAAACATTGAATAACATAGGGAGAGGCTGATACATGGGAAAACTTTCCTATACTATATATATATATATATATATTAATTATAAGATAAACAAAAAGTTATTCTAATTATATATAACGGATATGAAGTATCTTATTATAAAGTAATATTAATTATTAAAGTAATTTGATATAATACTAAGCTAAGATATTTTAATAGTAAACTTGATTTTATAAAATTAATAATAATAATAATAATAATAATAATAATAATAATAATAATAATAATAATAATAATAATAATATAATATAATATATTAAGAAGATAGTTAAGAAGATAAAAGTTATATTTTCATAAGACACCTAATCATCTAGAAATATTAGGTCATCATAATGGAAAATAAAACTTTAAGGTTTAAATCTTTAAAAGGTTTTGGAGCTTTTTGCACAAAAGATTAAGTAATAAGAAAGTCCCAAACCTAAAAGAATAAACCTAGATGTGACGGTTGACACCGGTTTGGTTTGGTCGGCTTAGTATGGGCTGAGTATGATCAAATTGGGTTCCTTTCTTGGGGACGGATTTTGCATAAGCCGGTTTGTTTCCTTGAAACGGATTGGTTTAACCAGACCAGGTATCGGTTCTATCGGACTTGTGTCAAAGTTGAATTGGTCGACTCAATTAAGTCATGTAGACCGAGGCTTAATTCCGGCTACACCTATTATCCGGTTAACGGTTCAAGAGAGAACCGGTTATAAAGAAGAGACACTTAAATGCTAATAAATGCAAGGGCTAGGTGTCGTGCCGCTTGGGCTAAGACTAAGCTTGAAGGGTAGCTCCCTAATGTCTCTAATGATCATCCCGTTCCTAACTGCCGATGCGGTTCCTTTTATATGCTTTGGTGACGGGATCCTCACCCTTTTTAAGTACTTGGGTACTATTTTGAGACGCGCTTTGTTGGGGAGTTGCGGTTCGCTTTGGACTGGGTCTACGACATTTGACAGTGAGTGAACCATACTTGGGTTTTATCCCTAAGTAATCGTCGGGCGCGGGAAGCCAACCGACGCATGAGCTCATGGCCTGCACTAGGACCAGGCATGCATCATTCTTGTTTGTGCATTTGTTTGTGTGTGTTTATTCGCCTCTAAAAATTATCTTGATTGATTTGTTTGTGTTTGCTTTCTTGGGTTTCTTTGCTAGGAACAACTATATGCTTTCCCTTGCTATCTGTGAACTGTACCTACATGACGTGAACCCCTAGGATAGTTTAGTTGACCTAGGAGTCGACTAGGAATGATATGTTCTCACCCCTGTCTTCTTTCTTTTAACCCACGCGTAGATCGGAAGTGGCGTCATCTACTACGAGTACGAGAAGCGCGAGAAGTTCGAGGATTACGACATGTTAGCTGACGCGGAGCTGGGAACATTCAAGATCAGGCGCTTTCACTTTGATGATGAATCTTTCGTTCATCCTCTCCATAGTGTTAGGTTTGATCCTGATCGTCCATACGAGATTCCGATCGAGGCGTTGATGGCAAACAAGATCCTTAGCTCCTCAAACGACGAGAAGTCATCCACCCGAAGATCTCGTTCTTTTGGACGTCCCACGCCGCAGTACTCTCCGAGAGGAATGCCTTCAACTCAGTGTGAATGCTCGACTTCGTATGTCAAGGGTACTAGCTCTTTCCATTATGGAATGGCTAGTAGCTCATTGAGGAAACCTAGGAGTTGAGAACTCATCCCGCCATCCGAAGGTTGGATGTGCGACGGAGATGACGAAAAGGAGATTGGAGGGATGTAGCCCTCTGTCAAGAAGGAAGTGTCTAGTGAGGAAGACCCGTAAGAAGAAGAAGACCCGAAGGAGGAAGAAGAGGGATCGGAGGACGAGGAAGATTCCGAGGAAGGGATCCCTGCTTTGTCTTCTCTACCTATGGACATCGATGCTGACGAGGATTATCTACGTTTCATAAGGAATTGGAGCATCATCCTGAGCATTCTTCTCTTCGTAGTAATCAGGCTTCTGTACTGAATTGACCTAAGGAGGCATCTGACCGACAGTCTAACGGTCATAACGCTTCGAGTTATGATCTCTCTGGAGTTTGGCAAGCACTGTCGTTTGGTCCGAGTTCTTAGAGTGCCTCGCTTTGTTAGCCCATTAGAGGCTTAGGATGTTGCTGTCGCTGTTGTTGTTTTCTTTCTGTTTTAGTCCCAAGTCCTAGCTTAGGAGACTGTTGTAAGGTCAACCGGGTAATTTGGTTACAGTTTGGTATCTTGGGTCTGTAAGGATAGTGAAATCTTATATATATTATCTTGGGATTTTTCTTCGATTATAACGAAGGATTCCTTAGATATATTGTTTGCTAATATTTGTTGAAAGTTATAATGTTTTCCTCGACAAGCTTATATGTAATAATATGATTTTAGAGTTTAGAAATTTTTAGGTTAGGAAATGTGGCATCTCAATTATAGGTGCGGTCGACAATGCCGAAAATTGGGGTGTTACATTTCTCATGACTATTTATCGCCATATGTTAGACGACGTCATTTCTTGTTATTTAGTGTAGAAGACAATTGCTATATCATTCATAAAATTAAGAGTAAATGGAAAAAAGCACGCACGAAAGTTTTTTACTTATAAATTAATAAGTAAAAAAATATAATAAAAAAAATTGGATAAACTAATGGAATTAACTTAATTTTTTAATATGTTATTCCATTCCACGTTAAAATTTTGAACTCTTT
>JASCZI010211653.1:63092-74960 GCA_036250425.1 Stylosanthes scabra | reverse complement strand
ATATATATATATATATATATATATATATATGGAGATATAGCATGGTCCATGGTGGATATGGCAATGTGACACTACACAAAATTAAAGCAGAAATATAAGAAAAGACTCGTTTGAAACTTAACTAACTACCAAGTTTTATGACACTAGCTACTACACTTGCACAATAATGCCATTGCCAGCCAAAGTTTCAAAAACATGCAAGTATCATGTGATACATAATACTAGACCATAATAATGGTAATTCCCTCGTAATTCTCATTCCCTAATTATATATATAAACTTCTAATATATTCATAATATTTTGCTTTTCTTTCAATCTTTCTCCTTTATTAGTACTTCTTTTGTATTAGTTACAAAATCGTTTCATGTAATTATGCCATTTCTTGGGCTTCACCTTTTAATGGCACCAATGTTGCTTCTTCTTAGTTTCTTATTATCATCTCAAGCATTAGCAAGAAAATTTGATGTTGGTGGCAGAGATGGTTGGGTTCTGAAACCTTATGAAAGCTACAATCATTGGGCACAGAGGAACAGATTTCAAGTAAATGACACTCTTTGTAAGTACTTTAAATCCTCCTTCTTCTCTCATATTATATATTTTATTTTGAAATACACAATAAGTTTTTTGGAATAATGTTCAAATTGGTCCAAAAAATTATCACATTCTTCATATTATTCTCGAAAAATTTTATTAGTCATATTAATCATGAAAAATATCATTTTCATCGGTCAAATTGGTTATTCTACCAATTAGATGACATGTGTTATAAAGTAATTGGTTAATAGATGAGGATACATGACATTTAAAAATCACATGTCATCATCTGATTGGCAAAAAAAATCCATTTGACTGAAAATTGTATCTTTCATGAATTACTACGACTATGTGTTATTTTTCAGGTATGAATTTGATTATTAAGATAACATAAAACATAATTCAACTATTGAAGTGGCATGAATTCTGTAATAAAATACGAGAAATGTTATAAGGACCTGATAATACGTTTTTTTCTTTTTTATTAATACATGTATTATTCTTTATAAATTAAAAAGTAATAAAATATGAAACAAATAAGGTACACCATGGAATATCAAACTCCAGAATTTATAATCATTGATTGGATGGTATAAAACAACTTTCATAGGAATCAAGGGTGTACCTGACTTATTTCCAATAAAACATAATGCGTTTATATTTCCAATAATTTTTAGCAAAAAATTTTAATTTATAATTTTTAACATGTGTACTTATGACACATATTAGCATGATCCTAATTACAAAGTATTGTTTTAAACTTTTAAGGCGTATATTCAAAATTCATGATAAATAAAAAATCTAAAATAACAATTTTGGTAAAGATGTTTCCATTTTTACGTATAGCTTCAATTATATAAAGAATATGAGGCCAATTAATCTTGTTTTTGTTTGGGGTTGGGTGTGGTTTTTTTATGATGCAGATTTCAAATATATAAAAGGGTCTGATTCAGTGTTGGTAGTGAAAGAAGATGATTACAATTCTTGCAACACCAACAGTCCCTTGGCAAAGATGGATGATGGGGACTCCACTATTCAATTCAACAATTCAGGTCCATTTTTCTTTATTAGTGGCAACATTCAAAACTGTAAAAATGGCCAAAAGCTTCACATCATTGTTATGGCTGTTAGACACCATAATCCTCCTCCTCCGCCTCCGGTTGTGCCGTCGTCCGAGGCACCGAGCTTGCCACCTCAGCAAAATGACCCAACTAATTTTAGTTCCCGAGTTCCTTCTCCTTCTAATGAACCATCAAGCTCTACAAGATCTGGTGGCTTTATAAGTGTTGGAGTGGGATTATCGTGGATGGTTTTAATATTCACCGGCTTTATAGAGCTAGTTTAGTTTTTAATATGTTGTTATATGATTTATGGTTCCTTATTAAATAAATATCTTGGTAGTTGGTATGATATACTTTCATTTGTGGGTATTTTTTAATTTATAGTTTTTTTTTTAATCACAGCAGTTATATTTCATTCTATTAGAATAATAAAATGAATACATGGGTCTAATTTGGACAACCAAAAAATAACAAAAAAAGTGAGATCTCCATGCAATCAAAACATCATAATGTAAATGATTAAAAGAGAAAATACATAAATGAAAAGAAAAATTAAGGAGGATAATGATGTTGGTGGTATTCTTGGATAAAGCTCATAGCCGAAGAAAGAACTAGAACTGGGGTACGCGCAAAATTTTTCGAGGGTTTGAGTGGTTCTAGAGCTTCCAGAGAATCATATCAACCACATTAGCTCATTTTTTATTTATTTTTTATTGTTTTATTTTTTTATTTTATCTCAAAAACATACAAAATTATGACAGTTTCTTCCTCCTCCGCATTAGAATTAGTATTTTTCGCAGTAGCAGATAAATCGGTCATGATAGTTGAATTGTATTGGACGATCGCACATGAAAAGAATAAGGAAATAAGAATTCTTCATCAAAACCATAGCATAGCACATTAAAACCCAAAAGAGCACAATAAATTCTAGCAGAACACTTTTTAATTTATAGTTTAAACCTTAATTATTTTAAAATTAATTCTTTCAAAAGTTAAATAAAAGGATAAAGTCCAAAAAATAAAAATAAAAAGAACTTTTATATATATTAGCCTTCACAATAGAAAAAGAAACAATACATTTTCTTTTATGAGATTTGTAACTTTTTTTAATTGGATCTTCATAAAGTTAATTTGGAGTAGAGTTACCGAGTTACTAACATGACTCAAATGTAATCGATTTGAGTTAGTTAAGTAATTAACCTATTTAAACAAGTGTCTTACTTTATATATGCTAACAACTTAATGGCCAACACAAAGTCGTTAATTACTTATATAAAAATAATAATTAAAAACCATTAAATAATTTAATACATACATTTTGATTAAATTATTCAATATAACCCATTATTTTAAACAATATTTTCATATGAATACAACATTATCAGAAGTAACAACTAAATATATAAAGTGAGGTTCGAACTCCGATTTTTTTATTAAGCATATTAGTGGACTAGCTACCGCCCCAACCAAAGTTGGTTAAATTTTCTTTTGGGACCAGATTGTTTTTGGTAGAGAAACAGTGCTGACGCCTTTTGTGACCAGATGGTTGCTCGTTTGCACAGCTTTTAAAAATTAAAACTCCAACACGACTCTTTGATCAGCCCAAAGGCCCAAATCAAAATACCTGATAGATTTATTCGCTCTCGCATTAGGCATTAGGGTTTGTTCGCTCAGCCGCCCCAACTTTCTTTCTATAAAATCACCGTCTCTCTTCTTTCTGCCATCTCCCTCTCCTCCTTCTCTTTGCCATTTGCATTCTCATGTTACTCTGAATTCTGAATTTTTTTCTCCCTTCTTCTAATTTCTTCTTAGTTACCGTTAGAATCGGGAAGGCGAAAAATGATGAAATCCAAATCATATAGTTTGGGTGATCATCAAATATTTCATTTATTTGATATGATCAGACATTTTATCGCTACGTTCTTTCTGATTCATCTTCCCATAATCATTACTTATAAGCTTATTTGATTTATTATTATTAATTTTTTTTTTGTTGTTGGTAGAAAACAATAAAAGGGGCTTTTGTTGCGATGATTATAAAATAATTCCTCGTTCTGAATGCTATTGCCATGGCATGAGAGACACGTTTACACCCATAGAATATGAGCACAAATCCCTTTCATTATTATATCATCGTTTTTATGCATTGCATTTTTTTATTAAGGGAGTTGAATGAAGTCTTTTGATTTACAAAGCGTTACTTTCGATGGTGTAACTGCTTTGTGTATAGACAACTCCTCAGATTGATAATGTGGTGTTTAAAGCCCTTTCCCGAATTCATTGAGGCCAGGGTTACGCACACCACAATATCTTAATGTTATTGTTATATCCCATGCATTCCTTTATTCCTGGCTTTGCATTTGTTTGATTGATTTGGTTTAGATTAAAAATGAATTTATTGATAAGGTTTAATTGAGCATATAATTCTTGCACTTGTTTGTGTCATTCTATTTAGCATCTTTGTGGAGTTCTCAAACTTTTTTTAAAAGTTAAAACTCATGTTGACTTTTTTTTAATTGGTTGCCTCGTATTATTTCATATTTTTGTGGCAATATGGATCTGATTTGGGTAAAGCCTAAAGTTAAATTGAATAGTGATTGGAAGGAAATTATTAGAAGAAAAAATTACAATAGAGGGAAAAGTAATTTGCTTCGCGGCACTAATAAAGTAGTAATCAGCCACATTGATGATATTGGGATGGCATAATTGAAAAGCACTAGTACGAGAATTTGCAACAGAACCTAATTTCCGTAGCAAATTTTGAGGAACAGCATAAGGAATCGGCGGTGGGGCGGACATGAGCCTGGTTCAACCTGACCTGAACCTGGTCCGGAAGTCACAATGGACCAAAATAACAAACCCGGATCAAGTGTGTAGGTTTTCCAAAAAAAAATATCCCGGACCAAGTCATTTGTGTCTTCTGGGTGGATTACGGAAGACTAATAAATAACCGAAGAAACTAGTTAACTGCATCTTAGAACCACTTTCTTGTAGAACTCCACTCCCTAATTATTAAAAGAGTAAGTAAACACCTTTTCTTCGCCCTGAACTTTTCCGTTTTAGACCCTAAACAATTGGGACAATATTGCTATTTTCCCCTGATCAAGGGTTTTTACTATCTATCATCTGATAAAAGGTGGTGGTGGTGAATGGTGGTGGTGAATGGTTACTGCCAAGTAGTGCAAAATCTGTGTTTTTTCTTGTTTTTTTTTTTTTCTTTTTTGGTCTGGAATGATGAACTCGGCCCAATATTGGCCTGAAAATTGCTGGATGTGACCGGGTCCTCAACTCAGCCTATTCACCCGTACTTTCTACCTAGTGTGATGCTAAGAAAAGAAAAGAGTCAGTTAAAAGTCAAGTAGAGGAGCTACTTGGAATCCAACCCCTGGTGGACAAAAATCAAAGTTGATGCATCCTATTCCTTGTTACTAATGGGAAATAAAATCAAACACGTCAAATTCATTTAAAGTTTTCATATGGATCTTAGAGATGCTAATCATCTTGCCCATGAAATTTTCAAATCCAATTATATTTTTCATTTTTTTTTTGTTTTGTTTCACAAAATTATTTAATCAATTTACAAATTAGATAATGAAAAAAAATTTAAACAAATAAAAACAATATCAAATTTACCAAAATCCATTGTTTTAAAAATATTTACCAAAATTCGTAACATTACCAGTATCGGTCTAATGCGGTATTACCGCTTTAACAATACCGGCCTAAGGTGGTATTGGGCTAAAAAGAAATTCAAAATTTTGAACCGATATCGATCCAAACCGATACTTAAAATAGGGCAGTATCACTTGATATTGGCACAATTTTTTTTTTGTGTAATGTGCCATCTTCATAAAAGGTGCTTTCTCTTTCCAAAATGAGTCATGACTTTTGAGTATTTCTCTTCTTAGAAACGGGTGTAATAGTTACTCTTTTATTTATTCATGGGTACCCACCCCGGCCCTGCAAATACCCACGGGGCGGGTAAAATTCCCTTCCCTATTTAGAAGGGTTTTTTGTTTCATGTTCCATTTTTCCTTGTTTATTCAACAAATTGGATAATTTTTTCTAATTTGGTTTTGTGCTTTCAGGTTGGTCTCTGTGCTCCACTTCAATGGACTCATCATAAAATGAACAATCAAAATACATATAAAAAAAAAAATCACTTTTTGACAAATTAAAACAAAATAAAGATGAAATACAAGTCTTGAATTGGGAGAAGGATTCTTAGAAAGGAATAGGGCGGGGAATGAGGTACCGCCCCATGGGTACCCGGTAAATACCCGCTATATGTGAAATTACCTAAATGCCCTGACTATATATATACACTTAAGAAAGTAAGAAACCCTAATTTCACATTCTCACTCAAACACTCTTACACTCGCTACTCGAGATTAAGCCTCCTCTATCCTCACTCTGCAAATCTCACACTTGATCTCTTGCTGCTCGGGCTCGGCGACGGATGGCATTCTGCTCGGCGACGGCGTGCTCAACCTCATCTCTCTCAGAGACGGCGCGAAGCTCTTCCTTCTCGGAGACGACATGCTCTTCCTTCTCTTTCGGCTCGGCGACAGACGTTGTTCTCTCCTCTACGGCGACGGCTTGCCTCTCTTCCTCGGCGACTGACTATAAACCTCGAACCTTCGGTTAAACAGGACGAAGCGATTGGTTGATTATCTGTGTCAATTAAGCGCTACATTAGGGACCCAAAGCCCAAATAATCATGGTAACCTCGGAATTTGGGACTTTCACTGAGATATTCAGACTCAGTGGATTTTTTCGAGTGAAACCGATCAGCCAGCTAGTTCATGTTGCACCGAAACTCAAACCGTTAATTTTATTAATAGTACCGGCTTAATGCCATCGGGAATAAAACGAAGTGAAAGTAAAGACATGGGAGCGATCGCAAAAATATTTAGAACGCGAACACGAACACGAACACCTACGTTAAAGATTTGGCCCGGAATGGACCAAACCATGAAATTACGAAAATGCCATTCATGAATGGCTATAAATAGTGCCATGCAACCAGCTTCTATTTACTTCTCATTTGAAAGCAAGAGCTGAGCTAAGAGTTGATTCAAGAATTGATTGAAAGTTGATTCTGAATCAACTCTGGCACTATTTACCGCCGCCTTCCGGTGGCCATAACTTCCACACCGGAGCTCCGATTAACGCACCGTTTGTGGCTATTCGAAGCTTTCCTCATCCTCTACGTTTCTATCCCATCATTGAGGTATGGGTATTACATTTTTCTTTCCAGTTTTCTCATCCAAATCTGCGAAATTTATGAGTTATGGGTGTTTCGTGTTTTCGAGGTTCTTGTCGTTCTAATAGCGTTTTAGCTTGGGCAAGGGCCAAGAATCATCACCCATGCGGTGGAATGAAGGCAATTGCAACCACAACCTTGTCCTTGCCTTTATATGAACCCTAAATTCATGATATTTGGGGATTTTTGTGTTGTTAGGTGTCATAGAGGTTGATATAAGCTAAGGAAGAAGTAAAGGAGGTGCCAGCAAGCTTGATGATGCCACTAGGAGCAATGGGTATGACGGGTGGTACTTGGATGCTCAATGGACTGGTGAGACCGCGCATGTATGTGTTGAGCTTGGAATCTAGGTACAGTTTAGGACTCATTAAAGTAAAAGGTAACGTAGCATGATAAACTAGGTTAGTTGGACCTAGGATGAACTCTAGAATTGAGCTAAAATGAAGATAAATTAGGAAAATGATGATAAAAATGTTATGAGTGCTATGAACGTTTGAATGTGATGATTGATGAAAATGATTGTTTGATGAATGATGAGTGAATGACTTACTATGTATGAGAATTGTATGAATTGTGTATGTATGCTAAAATGATTTGAGAAAGTGTTTAAATGTCTATGCATGAGATGAGTAATTGATGAAATGAGTTTTGAAAATGAATGTCTTAAAGGAAAGCAGTGGATGGGAGTGTGTTGGAAACAAACTAATGAATTTAGAATTGGTTTTAAAGTGAAAATGAACATTTCCAGGTTTTTGCCAAAATATGTTTTTATACCAATTTCAAAGAGCCGCATCTTGAGTTTCAATCTATGAAAATGTTTGAGGAATAAGTGATTTTAAAGATTAGTTTTGGCCTAGGAAGCAAAGATTTTTTAGCGTTTAAAGTTTAAAGAAAACTTTTAAAATTATGCAGTTTGCAGTACACTGCAGTGAATCGACTCTGCCTGCACAGAGTCGACTCGCTGAGCTTTTGTTTTAGACAATAAACGAGTTTTGAGTGTTGAGAGTCGACTCATAAGTCTTACGAGTTGATTCGAAATGGAACAGAGGTCAAGTTCAACCATTCTGTTGCTTAGAGAATCAACTCTAACCCTTCAGAGTTGACTCGCCTGAGAAGTTTTCCATTTTAAATATTTTCCAAGAGTTTCGAGTCGAATCGAGGGGACCCAAAGTCGATTCATTTGTGGACATAAATGAATTTGGTTTGAAAACGTTGCAGGGAGTCGACTCGGCGACTCCACCTTTGAAAATGAGTTTAAAAGAGACGTGTGAGTTGACTCGGGATGAACCAGAGTCAATTCACATGAGTCCAGATTTCAAATTTAGTGTATTAATTCCTCATAGAGTCAACTCTTATTCTTTAGAGTTGATTCTATGATCAAAATGCTTTGTTTTCAAATGGATTTAATGAACAAGAAGAGCTTCCCACACTTCCTATGAATAATTACATCTCATGTATAGAATGTTGCCTTGAGAGTGACCCTTTTGTATGATATTGAATGAATTCCAGATATGGTCCTCTCAAGATGAATGATGAAAGGTACGTGAGTCAGGAAGTGAAAGAGGGGATTTTCAGGATCAACTTCCCTGCTTCTGGCAATAGCGGACTCTCAGTTGTAAAAGGGCGTTGAAGGAAAGCCTATGTCGTGAAATATCGGCGCATGATGATCACATGGAAACCCCCAATCATGAAAGACTGAGCAAAGTGATGGGGCGTAATGTAACGTTCTTGGGGAAGTACGTGCTGGGAGTGATCTGTGATATATACTGGATCGGTCGGGTTGACTAAGATAACCGACCAAATGAGCTCATTTAGCCATAGGAACAGGCGCGCATCATATGCATTTGTGTGACATTGCTTGGTTTGAATCGTTTGGTAGAATTTAGTTGGTATTTGTTAATTCTCTCGTAATGAATGTTTGTGTGAATTGTATGTGATTGCGGAACCATGGGACTTAGATTAATGATAAGTTATGGATAAGCAGAATAGGCTACCTAAGAGCTAAGAAAGGATTAGCATATTAAGAAAATGCAATGATTTTGAAGATAGTATCCGTATGGTTGAACTAATATTAAATAGAGAGAGTTTGCATGCTACGAATTGTGAGGATAATTATGAGAAAACCCGAGTGTGCGAGTAGGATTGCTTCGGTAATCCTACTAGTTTATCTTATGTAGTATCGGTGCCTTTAACATACTGAGAATCCAGGAGTTTTGAATTCTCACCCCATATTGTTCACATGTTCTTCAGATGCAGGTTCACGTTTGGAAAGCAGGCGAAGCAACGTCTATGGTACAATGGTTTACAGTTTCCCTGTCCAAGAACCATTGGTAAAGCGTTTTGTTAACAATAAAAGCAAAGTTTGTATCCTATGGTGTATGACTCTATTTTACTATGAACTTATAGTTATATTAGTTGGTTTTAAACGGTCCGTATTTATGTATAATATGAGATAAAAGGTCGTAATAGCTAATATTCGTTAATTATGTCCGCGATATGGTTAATCAGTATTAGGGTGTTACACTGACGTCGTTCTCTCCTCCTTGGCTTGTCTCTGTCGGCGACCGACGGTGTGCTGCAGTCTTCCCGGCGTGCTTCTCTTCTCGGTGTGGTTTTCTTCTCCGGCGTTCTTGTCTTCTCCGGCGACGGTGAGTTCCTCTGTGTTTGTTTTTTTGGTCTGTGTGAATCTGTTAATTTTTTGGTTTATTTTCTGTTCTATTAATTATTTACTTAGGGCTTTTGTTAATCTGTTCATTAGGGCTTATGTTAATGTGTTCTTATGTTAAATTGTTAATTTTTTTTTAGTTTATTTTTTGTTCTGTTGATATGTGCTTATGTTATGTGAATTTGTTAATTTTTTTGGTTTATTTTTTGTTCCGTTAATCTGTTAATTTGTTTTTGGTTTATTTTATGTTGTTGATCTAGAGAGGTTGTTAATCTGTTTTATTTATGTTAATTTGTTAATTTGCATTTATGTATAATTATTTTTCAGGTTTTGTCATGTCTTCTACTCCAGATAACATGAATACACAAGAACCCTTCACAATTGAAAGTGAAACACAAGGTGCAATAATGGCTATGTCAGCCCAGCAAATTGTTGCTGCACCAATTCCAAGCCAAGCCAACCAGCAGCACAATCAGGAACTGAATGCTCAACTTAGCAATCCCCTGTTGATGGTGATGGTGATGGCCATGGCACCAAAAGAAAATTAACCTCAGATGTGTGGAATCATTTCAAGAGACATGTGTGGAATCATTTCAAGAGACAAAGGATTGACAACAAGTGGAAAGCTGTTTGTAACTATTGCAAGGCAAAGCTTCTAGGTGACCCGAAGCAAGGAACTTCGCACTTGCGTTTACACTTCAAAACTTGTAACTCCGCACAACTCGGGACATAAGACAAGCTTTCCTAAAGACAAACACATCACCTAGTGGTGAAACACTTCTGGTGGGCTCATATGCTTTTGATTAGGGAAAAGCAAGAAGAAGCTTTTGTAGGATGATTTGTATGCATGAATACCCCGCTTTTCATAGTTGAGCATGTTGCGTTCAGCCACTCTTTAAAATGGTCTCTCAAAATACAATAAAGAGTGATATTACCAAGTTGTATGTAAGTAAGATGGCAAAGATAATGAAGGGACGTCAGAATAATTGTAGTCGTGTTGCAATAACAACGGATATGTGGAGTTCTAGCAATCAAAACAGAGGTTACATGGCAGTCACAACACACTTTATTGATGAAACTTGGACTTTGCAGAGCATCATTATGAGGTAATATGTCTATTATTTTTATATGCTGAATATATGTTTAATATGTATATTTAGGTTGAAATACTGAATATGTATGCTGAATCTGTTTAATATGTGTATTTTGGTTGAAAAACTGAATATGTATGCTGAATATGTTTAATATGTATATACATTCGAAATTTCCTATCTGATAAGATTCTTTTAGTTAGGGATAACAATAGCAAAAGGAACCGTTATTCCATATATTTTGATATTGAAAATTTAGGTTTATCTACGTATCTGCTCCGCATACTACTATTGCTCTTTCTGATGTATTGGTTGAATGTTTGATAGATTGGAATCTTGATAGAAAGATATCTACATTAACGGTTGACAATTGTAGCACTAATGATGCCATGGTTGATCATATTTTGTCTAAAGTGTCACCTAGGCAGTTTATTTTGGGGGGAAAAGTCTTTCATATGCGTTGTTGTGCACACACTCTCAATCTAATTGTCAAGGATGAGTTACTTATTATATCTAATGCAATTGAAAAGATGCGAGATAGTGTTGGTTATCACTACAAAAGCCGCACCCATTACCGGCGGATTTACCGACGGATTTTTCCCTCATTTTCGCCACTTTCACCGTTACCGGCGGATTTTTATAATCCGCCCCTAATTACCGACAGAAAAATCCCCCGGTAACGGATTCACTGTTGGCAAGTTGGGATCAATGTTACCGGCGGATTTTTCCCCCGCTAATTCCTCCGGTAACGTTAAAGCTTTTATAAAAAAATAAATGCTTCAAATATTACCGGTGAAAAAATCTGTCGGTAATTTCCACCGTAACGGTGACAGAGTTTAAAAATAAATAAATATTAATAATATCTAATCCATTTAATGAATCTATATAAAATGTAGCCAAACCAACCAATAAAATATGAAATATCCAAATATCCAACTAAGTAATTTGAATATAGTCAAAATTATACACTGGTACACAGCTGCAAAACCAATACAAACAAATCAGAAATTAAAAAATCCATTGTACCAGTTACTCAGCTTAAACAAAACTAAAAGCATTGTCATAGGCCATTTCCTATCATAAATAAGTAAAACAAAGTGCATGTTGTTCGAATCTTGAAGGGCATTTGCCAATAGCGGTCTCTCAGCATCAACCATAGAAAATTTCCCTCACACCACCTAAAACAAGATTAATTCCTATTAGAAGAGTTAAGCACGGGAAAAGCACTTACTAAAGGAAAATAACAGATA
>JASCZI010211653.1:50030-60729 GCA_036250425.1 Stylosanthes scabra | reverse complement strand
TTATATTTTACAAGTGTCTTTGAAAGTAAAAGCTCCTTGTAAGTACTTAAGAATTGACTTAAGCCCAAGGAAAAATACTAGTACGAGCATTTGAGTTGTTTATATTTAAAGTAATTTAAGCTTCTGCGAAAAATATTAATTATTGTTAAGATACTCAATTCACCCCCTCTTGAGTATCCGTGCTACGTGACTTAACAACAATCATATAAACTAGTCAAAAAATCACACCTACTTCAATGGATATATATGATTTAAAGCTAAGCCCCTACTAGCAAAGGATTAATATGTGTTCTCTACCATTATAAGTACAAATGAGTAAGCTTGCATTTTAACTCACTTTGAACGTATTATGTTTGGTGGGGTATCAGTATCATCCCAGGCATAGATAAACCATTCATCTTTTGCAGCCTCGCAGAAATGAAGTATCTTAAAGTACAAAGAAAACCATGAACTAGAATTAGTGCTTTGGGGGTAGAAACAATAAAAAGTAAGGATACATAAATCTCTCATGCAACATAACAACTAAAATACAACTAAACTACCTTGCATGCCAAATTCATGTGATCTCTTTCCTTGATTTCTTTGAACAAACAAAAATTATTTCGACCTACACGGTTACATAGCATATCAACAACTATATTGAACCAGTTATATATATCAGTGAAGGAGGTGTCTTTTTCATTCATAATATTTGTTTGTTCATGCCAATTAGGGAAAACAAAATGACATTTTGGAATAAAGTAGCAACTTCCACCACCATTACTTAATTTCTTAAACTTTCTTTTCTATGAAAATAAATACCACATGTGCAACTAACAATGAAAAGCTTCTACCAGTAACAAAACATTTCCACTGATATTTAGTTGAAGTAATAAATTCACCTCAAAGCCTTGATACCAACTTGCTGCCAGGAATGCTAGGCCAAAGCAGAACAAGTTCTTGCTGCCAGGGAGATAACCAATATGCTCTGTGTTAAATGCAAACAAAAATCAATAAACACTTAGCACAAAAAGCCATGGTAATTAACAGGAAAAATCAACAAACACATTTGAGCATTAACACATAGAAAGATTAAAAAACCCATTGCAAACCAATGTAGGAAAATTGCAAAACAATAAAACAGGGGCAAAGAATGCAAGGCACCTTGCTTGAAGACTCAACAACTCCTCACAACCAGAATTCAAAATCCCTATTATTAATCACTAATTAACTAAGTATAAATTAAAATCAGTTACACTATGTTCACACAAACACAAGCAATTAGAAATCAGATCAATCAAGAACTAGCTAAACAGAGTTTACACCTTACATGGCACTTGTTCATCAACATAAACTAGAGAAATTTTATGAAATATGGGAAAAGTTAAAAAGCAAACTATTAATTTTTTTTTCAAAGAAAAATATTTGATTAGCATCTAATGCACAGAAAAGGGCACAAAATTAGATGGAACAAGGGAAATTGGCAAGGAAAATATAGTGATAGAAGAAGAAGATAGAATGGTTCCAGTGAGTTACCTTGAAGAGAGGCACAATACGAGAACGTTTAGTAGAGACGAGCAAAAAGAGAGACGACGAGACACGAATAGGCAAGCCGACTGTGAATAGCGATGAAGATGAGTTTAGGGCATAGATTGGGAAGTAGGTTTTGGAAGTGATGGGGTCTTGGAAGCTTGAACAAATTGGGACTAAAGAGGGTTTAAGGCAAAGCGCGAATGTGAAAAGCGAGAAGACGAAAGATTTCGTGCGAAAATTGCGAAGGAGAAAGTGCGCCTTAGAGTGGAATTTTAGAACCACCGTGGAGTGAAGGTGAGCCGCCGTCGTTTTCCTTCAGCGGAGGCGGTTCTCTTCAACCGCTGTTATTGTTTTCAGGGAGCAACATCGACGGTGGTTTTCTTTGACCGCCTCTAAGATACCGCCTTTAGAAGTTGGTTTTGTTGTAGTGTGGGGAGGGCGTCAGGCGCGACGGCGATTTGGAGCGGTCCGAAATAGCGGCGGCGAGGTTGTTGGGGCCTTGGAGGGGCTGACAGCGAGAGGAGAGGAAGATGGAAAATAGGGTTGCTAGGTTGGCACACTCAACGAAATGAAGGAGACTTTCTTGGAGTGTGTATATTTGTCACTGTTACCGGCAAAATTACCGTGGAAAAATAATATCCGCGGTAATCTTTTTTGAAATTTTTTTTATCCTAAATTCGCCGGTAAATTCGCCCCCTCCCCCGGTAACATCTGCCCCAAAATCCGCCGGTAACGAGCGCATTTCTTGTAGTGTATTGGACTGCAACCCCTATGAGAGAGGAAAAGTTTAAAGAAACTTGTTCACAATTGGGCATATTATTTGATAAATCTTTGAGTCTTGATTGCAAAACTAGATGGAATTCTACATACTTGATGCTTGAGGTTGTTATAGATTATCAAGATGTGTTTGCACGTTTAGCTGCCCGTGAATCTCAGGACAAGTCCTTCCCAAGTGATGATGATTGGTATATGGCTAGGGAAATTTGTCAAAGGTTGAAGTTGTTTTATAGTGTCACTGAGTTGTTTTCCGGTACTAATTATTCCACTTCTAATGTTTATTTTTCCAAAATTTGTCGCATCAAGTTGGCTTTGCTTGAATGGCAAAGTTGTAGTATTGAGATTATTGAACAAATGGCAACAAGCATGATTGCAAAGTTTGAAAAATATTGAGGTGCGATTAATGTAGTCATGGCTGTGGGAACCATTTTGGACCCAGGTATAAAATGCTTCTTTTAAACTATTTTTTCCATAAGATATATGGATCAAGTGCATTTGATGAGATTGAAAAGGTGAAGAATTTTTGTCAAGATTTAGTTAGAGAGTATGCAAACAAGGATATGGAAAGAGAAAGGGTAAATTTATCATCCACCACTCCAAGATCTACTCAAGGGGCTAGCATGGATGAAGATTGGGAAGCTGATTTTGCCTCATATATTAACGAAGAGTCGGCATTCACTGATAAAAGGTCTAAATTGGATTATTATTTGGATAAGAAAGTGTTGCCTAAATCAAAAAATGAAAAGTTTGATATTTTAGGGTGGTGGAAGTCAAATGGATTGAAGTTTCCAACCTTGTAGCAAATTGCAAGAGATTTTCTTGAAATCTCAATCTCTGCTGTTGCTTCTGAGTCATCATTTAGCACAGGTGGTCGGGTTGTCACACCACACAGTAATAAGCTACTTTCACTTACATTGGAGGCTCTAATGTGCTATTAAGATTGGTTTTGAAATGACTATAAAGGTAACATATTAAATAAAAACATTCTTTTTACATTATGATTGAATAATTTTATTAATTTTGTATTGTTGTTAATATTTTAGGGACTTCAACAGCTAAATTGGATTTTGAAAGCTTTACTATACAAGCTCCTGATCCAGATGATACTACTGTAAAAATATATTTAATGACTTTGTTATTGATTTAGTTTTATTGAATCAAATAAGCAATTTAGATTTTTCATCTAATTACTATTCTTTTTCTTATAACAGAAAGAAAATATCATCACAGCAGCTTGATTGGCCTATTCTTGTTGCATTTGATTTTACTTTTTATGTTGGTTTCATGGAAATTATGTTTGTTTTTATGTGATAAACTTGTGTTTCAATGTATTGAATATTAATAAGGTAAACTTTATTGTGTTATAATAATTTTTTAGGTGTTGTATTGAACATTATTTAATTTAATTATATGATTATTTTAATTTTTAAAAAATTACATTTAAATTCATGGATATCTATGGATCTCTGCTTTTCCTGTTGAGATTCTCCAATGAATACCCGTTACGGATATGTGACGGGAATGAAGTCAAAAACATAAACGGGGGCGGGTGGCAAGGAAGGAGTACCTGCCCATGGATACTCATTGTCATCCCTATAAAAAAAAACAAGCAAGATAAACTCATGGCAAAAGATTGAATTAAAAAAAAAAAAAGGAAGAGTAACTAAGTAAGAAGTGAGAGAGAGTGAGTGGGTGCATGTTAGGGTGGTCCCTAGTTCTTTGGTAAATCAGTAGTCTTTTTAAATGTTTAAAGTTATAGAAGTAGTTGGAGTTTTAGTAGTCCCAAAAATTTTATTTTAAAAAATTCAAAATAAAATTAGTTTTTAATCAATTATTTTTACACGCTTTTTCAAATGAGTAATTAATAGATTTGGCAATTAATTTTTTCGTAAAACTATAAATGCATTAATTTTTTTCAATAATAATAATAATAATTACAATAATAATATTAAAGATGATACGGACATCATAATAATAATAATAATAATAATTATTATTATTATTATTATTATTATTATTATTAAAAATTATATCATAATAAATATTATATATTAAAATACGTTTATTTAGAAAAACTTACCTTCTATATTACGAAAAAAAACTATTAATTTTAAATAAATTTCGTAGCATAAATATTAATATCCTTTCTCAATATATTATTTTCTAACACTTTTTATTTTCTATATCATCATATTAAATTTATGTAAAGTTACTTAAAAATGCATTTTAACCTTTTAAATTTTTTAAATTTCTCCTTTTTTCATGATTGGTTCTTTAATTATCTAATATTTATTTTTTTTCCTCTTTGAGAAAGACCTAGAGAGCCAAAACTCTAATTCTCTTACTATCTTCTCTTTAACAATTCAATTTAAAAATTAAAGTTTTTTTAAGACTTAAATTTCTGCCATTTTTTATTCAAAAATGAAAAAAAATCATGAAAATAAAAACACCAAAAGTAGCATTTGGAAATTAGAAATATATATTCGACCAAATTGAACTAATCAAGCAGACAACAAAATTCAAAATTCAAAAGTATGAAAAATTGAAATTTGAGACAGTTAGGAAGGGAGGTTGCGATACAGACCCAGAACGATGCGGTCCATTGGAGTGGAGTCGTAGCAGAGGATGGAGACGTTGTTGCCGAGGGTGCGCCTGGGGCATCTAGTTTTTAGAATTTCTTTTAAATAAGTTATTTTAATTTTGAAATTTAATGATTAATATTAATTGAATTTTGATATTTGTTAAATTTAATAAGATACTATTTGTTTAGATAAAATAAGAGTGTTTATTTCTTTTTGTAAAATTAAATATTGATTGTCATACCATGTATATTTGCTTTTCATAAATATTAAATTTAATTAGAATGTTTTTTTTTTAGTATATTATACCTTGTATATTAATTTTGGAGCATTTTAATTTTTAACTTAAAAAAATTATTTCAGAGCATTTAGTGAATCAATAATCTATTTAAAATTCTTAATGATTTTGGAGCATCTGTAGTCCATAATTTTTAATTAAAAAATAATTATATAAATATAGAGTAATTAATAACACAATTAATAAAGTTTCAAAAATTAATTATTCTCGTAAACATACAAATACATTAATTTTGACTTTTAAAATGAATTTCCAACAGTTAACATAACAAATTTTTTATAATAATAATAATAATAATAATAATAATAATAATAATAATAATAATAATAATAATAATAATAATAATTCACGAATTATGAATACCACATATAAAAAAAAGTAATAATAAAATGGTAATGATACACGAATAATGCATAAATCAACTACAACTAAAATACATGAATACCACTACAACTAATAATAATAATAGTAATAATAAAATAAATAAAACTGAAAACTAATTTATGCTTTTTTTTTATTCGATGAGTAGGTGCTCTTATGGCTGAATAATAGTTCAAAAATCTTTATTTTTATATATAAATTAGAATTAAATTATTTTTATAAAACTATTAATATATTTATTATTGTAACCTCTGAAATAATATATCAATTATAATGGATAATAAATTAAATATTTACTATGAGAGTAACACAACCCAAAACACATTATGTTTGCTTATTCAATTATAAGAGAAAAATTTACCAATCAAAAAAATAAGAGAAATATTTAAATTAATATTAGAAATAAAGACATTATTAAAAAGTATGTTAATATTTAACATTTTTTATATTTTATTATCAGTTAAAATAATTATTTATCAATAATTTATTTAAATTTTTAAAATTTTTAAACTATTTAGAGTACTGATAATCCATAAAGTATAATAAAAAACTAATTCAAAATAAAATTTTCATTTTAGCTTCATTTCATTTTTAACAAAAAAAACTTTTCAAAAAATAAAAATAAAAATCTATCTTAACATTTTCTTTTACTTTCTCTCTTTTCTTCTTCATCTATTTTATTAGTTCGTCGATTTTCCCCTTCTTTTCCACACTATCTCCTATAACCACCACTGCGCAGGCGAACACCAACCAGACAGTCATAACATTCTTCCTATTTCTTCCTCACCAGCCAATCCATCTCAACCACATATCTACCAAAATTTGCGGCTCTCCTCGCAGTGTTCACCACCACAGACCAAAAGTATATAGGGAATATGTCAAAGAAAACAGCAGGTGGAATTTTCAATTTTACATTATTTCTTCAATGATCACCACCACAAATTTGACTCTCATCGTGTCTCTCATTACGTCTGTTACAGTTTCATAATCCTTCAATCCTACCAGATCTCATTTTCTCGTCTCACTGGACGATCACACTATCATCCTCAACCGTTGCTGCTGGCCTGGCCACTGCCTCATTGTTCATATTAGCAGGCAGTAGCGAAACAGTCTTTTAAAATTTTGAAACAAAATAAAATTTGACAAAAAAACTACAACTTTATATATATAATTCTTATTATATGAGGTGGTTGATGGTGGTGTGTAAAAAATATTTTTTGTATTTTATCATACTATACTCTCTTTATATATATTCTTATTTAAACATCAACTCATAAAAATAAATATGAATATATAATAAGAATTGTATTTATTTCATCATCATCAGCTAAGCCTTTGTCCCACTAAGTGGGGTCGGCTACATGGATCAAAGACGTCATTGCGTCATGTACATGCATTGAGATGCGACGCAGTTTTACGTTGGCTGTCGCAGGCATAACACAACCCTACATGGTTCCAAAGACGTCATTGCGCCGTGGCCATGTATGGGATGCGACACTGTTTTACGTTGGTTGTCGCAGGCCAAACAACCCTCCTCGTTTATCCGGGCTTGGGACCGGCTATGTAAAACATAGGCCGAGTTAAGAATTGTATTTATTTAATAAAATAAAATATATTTTATTGGAATTGTTTTAAAAATATATATAATTGTAGTTTTCTTTTTTCTTTTTGTCAAATTTTATTTTGTTTCAAAATTTTAAAAGAATGTTCCGCTGCTACCTGCTGGTATTTACAATATAATAACGTAGTGGCCAGGTCAGTGGCAATGACGGTCGAGGATGATAATATGATCGCACAGTGAGACAAGAGAATGAGATTCAGTAGGAATGATGGATTATAAAACTGTAACATATGTACTAAGACACGATGAGAGGTGAGTTTATGGTGGTGATCATTGAAGAAATAATATAAAGTTAAAAATTTCACCTGCTGCTTTCTTGATTGTTTTCTTCGACATATTTCCTATATACCTTGGTCTGTGGTGGTAATCACTACAAGGAGAGCCGCAAATTTTGATAGATATGTGGTTGAGATGGATTGATTGGTGAGGAAGAAATGGGAAGAATGTTATGACTATTTGGTTGGTGTTCGCCTGCATAGTGGTGGCCATAGGAGGCAGTGTGAAAAAGAAAGGGGAAATCGACGAACTAATAAAATAAATGAAGAAAAAAAAGAAGAAATTAAAAGAAAAATGTTAAGATAGATTTTTTTATTTTTTTGAAATTTTTTTGGTTGAAATGAATGAAGCTAGAATAAAATTTGTATTTTGAATTATTTTTTATTTTATTTTATGAATTATCAATATTATAAATAGTTAATTTTAAAAATTAAAATAGACTATTGATAAATAATTATTTTGATTGATAATGAAATATACAAAATATTAAATATTAATATACTTTTAATGATATCTTTATTTCTAATATTAATTTAAATATTTCTCTTATAATTTATTAAGCAAACATTATGATTGTGTTACTTAAATATTCTCATAGTAAATATTTAATTTATTATCTGATGATATATTTTAGAGGTTGCAATAAATATGTTAATAATATGATAAAAATAATTTAATTATAATTTATATATAAAAAATAAAGAATTTATGAACTATTATCCAGCCATAAGTGCACCAACCCATTAAATAAAAAAATCATAAATTGGTTTTCAGTTTTATTTATTTTATTATTGCCACCATTATTATTATTATTAGTTGTAGTGGAATTCATGTATTTTAGTTGTAGTTGATTTTATGGACTATTGTCATTGTTACCATTTCATTACTTTTTTTACATGTGGTATTCGTGTATTATTATTATTGTTTTATTATTTTATTATAGAAACTTTGTTATTTAATTATTGGAAATTGATTTTAAAAACCAAAATAAATGTGTTTATATGTTTACGAGAAGAATTAATTTTTGAAACTTTATTAATTGCTTTATGTTTATATAATTATTTTTTTAATTAAAAATTATGGACTATTGATGCTCCAAAAATTTTAAAAACTTTAAAAACTTAAATGGATTAGTGATTCATCAAAGATAAAGGGTGCATTGGAATGGGCATCAAATGAGTGGATCAAAACACGAATTATTCATCCTCTCTCCTATAATCATCTCTCTTTTCAAAAAGGTGTTTTCTTTTTCAAAAAAGAGAGAAAGATAAAACTGAAGTTACTGAAGGTGAAGATAGTATGAAATTAATTAATCTCTTGAATTTTCCAAAAAGTGGCACGTTACACAAAAAATTGTGCCAGGTCTAAGTCAGTAGTGGTCTAAGGCATACTACCCTATTTTCATTATTGGTTTGGACCCATATTGGTTCAAAATTTTGAAATTTTTTTTAGCCAAGTAGAACCTTATGCCGGTATTTTTTTGGCCCAGTATCGCTTTAGGCAGTCGGTACTAGTAATGTTATGGATTTGATAAATATTTTTAAACAATGAATTTTGGTAAATTTGATATTATTTTTATGGGTAAAGTATGATTTATGTCCTTAATGTTTGCAAAAAGTTTTAAAAATGTCTCTAACGTTTAATTTGATTCAATTTTACGTTTAACGTTTTCGATTGATTTTAATTTTACCCTTAACAAATTGAAAATATTGAGGGTAAAATTATCAACGATTAGGGATAAAATTGAAACCAATTAAAAATGTTAGGGATAAAATTAAAACCAATTAAAAATGTTAGGAATAAAATTGAATCAAATTAATTATTAAATCCTATACGCATGATAATAGCTAGGTTTTTTCTCCTCCATGTAAGTAGGTGCTGTCGTTCTCTCCTCACTTTGAATAGGCGGGAGAATTTTTCGCACTGCATGATGCGCTGGTGGGGGTATAGGATAACAGGATAAGAATCAAGTTGGATGCGGCAAAATTGTTGGGGAAAGCGGTGCCGCACTTGATCGCGTATTTCCATCCCTCGTATAAATTGGGGTCAGTCGCTCAACTTTTCTCACAAATGGGGGTCCTCTCAGCGCCTCTGATCTAACTCTGTTGCTTAGTACTTTGAGCGGAGATGAACTTGGATACGACGGTACTGGACTACAGGTGCGGCACAAGGTGCCTCTCTACCTCGATGAGTATCTCTCTCTTCTGTTATCTGCTATAGGCTTGGGCGTGTTTCGACTCTGTGTTTGCAGATTGCGTCTCTCCATTTCTCCGCAAGCGCCGGTTCGAATCCATTCTTGTTTCTCCGTTTTGCGTCTTTCGTAAATTATAATTGTCAATGCTGATAAGTGAGAAACTAAGAGAATGTCTCTTCCATCTTCAAAGGTAATTTCATTCTTTGTTACTCATTCTATTTTGTTGTTTTGTTTTTTTTTTCTCCCTTTTAGCATCCCATTAACATCTTGGCCTCGTAGTCGAGTCGATGGCAATTTCTAACTTTTTGGCATGTTATATCATGAATCATGCTATTATTGCAATGGTTGATATAATATAACTGCACACATTTCTATGTACTGCACACAGGGTGTTTGAGTTATTATCCACATGACACGCTATTACACTTGACTTTTAATGAGTGCCATTTATAATCCAATGCTCAATTTCCCATTTGCAAAGTTATGATTGTATGCATTGTGTAATTTCAATTTATTTTTCGTGGCTTCCAATAGACTAAGTGCAGTCTTTGAATTTGAGGAAGATGTTTTCCCTGGGTCCAACATTGCACTATTTGTAATGATCTGGAAACCATTGTATAGTCATGGATAATATTCAACTAATTCCTTACATTCTTTTGATTTTGATTTTATCTCAGCTAATGTTCAAATATACCAATTCAATCATCATGTTTTAAGTTATGGTCCTGTTTTAAATTTTCAGATTCTTACTGTTAGAGGTAGTAGAGTTGTTAAAGTATATTTACTTGTTATTCAAGATTTGTCTGTTTAGATTCTTCAAGCTATTTAGTTAGGGTTTTCTGTTATAACTGTTTTAGCTACAAGCTTCCTTTTCAGTTAGCTCCCAACTGAGCTACATATTCTTATAGCTCAACTATTTGTATTATTGGTTCGTTCATTATTGATTCAATTCTAGGATTTATAACTTAGTGGTCATAATTTTTCTCTCTTGGTTCATAGTTCTCATTCTTTCTTTCTCTTGTTCTTCATTCTGCATCATTTTGTAGCAATTCTATTTCTTT
>JASCZI010211653.1:18068-39492 GCA_036250425.1 Stylosanthes scabra | reverse complement strand
GCTGAGTTTGTTGATGGAACTGGTTTATGGCATAAGAGGTTATGTCACATGAGTGAGAAGGGCATGAATGTCTTATCCAAGAGGAATTTGTTATCCGGTTGTAAGGATGCTTTGCAAAAGTGAAATCACTGCTTTGCTGGGAAACAGAACAGAGTTTCTTTCAAAAGTCATCCACCTTCAAGGAAGCCGGAGATACTTGACTTGGTGCATTCTGATGTTTGCGGTCCGATGAAGACAAGAACACTTGGTGGGTCTGTTTATTTTGTAACTTTCATTGATGATCACTCTAGGAAGCTATGGGTTTATACCTTGAAGACCAAAGATCAAGTTTTGAATGTGTTTAAGCAATTTTAAGCTTCGGTTGAATGAGAAACTGGGAAGAAGTTGAAAAGCATTCGTACTGACAATGGTGGTGAGTACTTAGGTCCGTTTGATGCTTATTACAAAGAGCATGGTATACGACATCAGAAAACTCTTCCAAAGACTCCTTAGTTGAATGGCTTGGATGAAAGGATGAATAGGACACTGGTTGAAAGGGTTAGGTGCTTGTTGTCACAATATGAATTACCGAAATCCTTTTGGGGTGAAGCTTTAAGCACTGTTGTTTATGTTATGAACCGGACACCATGTGTTCCTTTGGAGTATGAAGTGCTAGAGAAGATGTGGTTAGGTAAAGATGTTTCTTATGATCACGTAAGAGTCTTTGGTTGTAAAGCTTTTGTTCATATTCCTAAATATGAGAAGTCCAAACTTGACATTAAGACTAGGCAGTTATTTTTATTAGCTATGGCATTGATGAGTTTGGGTATAGGTTTTATGATCATATTACCAAGAAAGTGATCCATAGTAGAGATGTTGTTTTTGTTAAAGAACAAACATTGAAGGATATTGATAATGCAGATAAGCCAATTGTTCAACCTAGTGATGATTTTTCTGAGTTAGATATTACTCCCACTATGCCTATGGCGGAAGGTGGTAGAGTTGAAGCTCAAGATAATGTGCATGATACAGGTGCAGGTGAAGATGTGATAGTTGATCTTACACATGATGAAGTTGATGATGGTGATCATGATGAAGAACCAACTTTGGAAATTCCTGCAAATGCACTCACAAGGTCTACAAGAGAAAGGAAGCCTTCGTCAAGGTATTCTCCACATGAGTTTGTCTTATTAACTGATGGAGGAGAACCTGAATGTTATGGTGAAGCTATTGAGGATGAGAGCAAAGCTCGATGGCTTGAAGTAATGCAAGAAGAAATGAAGTCTTTACTTGAGAATGATACCTATGAGTTGGTGAAGCTACCTAAGGGCATGAGAGCCTTGAAGAACAAGTGGGTATTTAGAATCAAGAATGAAGAACATAGTTCTAATCCTCGGTATAAAGCTAGATTGGTTGTCAAAGGATTTATCCAGAGAAAATGTGTTGATTATGAGGAGACTTTTTCTCCTCTTGTGAAGATGTCATCCGTTCGTGCTGTGCTTGGTTTAGCAGCTTCTTTTGATTTGGAGATTGAACAAATGGATGTGAAGATAACTTTTCTTCATGGTAACTTAGACAAGGAGATCTACATGGAACAACCGGAGGGTTTTGTTGTTAAAGGGAAGGAAGACTTCGTGTGCAAGCTTAAGAAGAGTTTTTATGGGTTGAAGCAAGCTCCAAGGAAGTTTGAATCTGTTATGGGGGGAGCATGGTTACCACAAGACTACTTCAGATGATTGTGTATTTTGAAAAAGTTTTCTAATTATGATTTTATCATTCTTTTGCTTTATGTGGATGATATGTTGATTGTTGGCAGGGATATTTTCAGGATCAATGAGTTAAAGAAATAGTTGAACAAGTTCTTTGCTATGAAGGACTTGGGTCCTGCCAAGCAGATTTTGGGCATGTCAATTGCTCGTTATAGAAATCCAGAAAATTTTATTTGTCACAAGAAATGTACATAAAGAAGGTGCTTCAAAGGTTTGGCATGAATGATGCCAAATGTATTGCTAGTTTCTTACTCATCATTTTAAGTTGAGTGCGAAGCAGTGCCCAACCAGTGACAAAGAGAAATAGGAAATTGATGAAGTTTCTTATGCCTCAGCTGTTTGAAGCTTGATGTATGCTATGGTGTGCACTAGATTAGTCATTGCTCATGCGGTTGGTATTGTGAGTCGTTTTCTCTCAAATCCAGGTAAAGAACATTGGAATGTTGTTAAATGGATTTTGAGATATCTCAAAGGTACAACTAACTTGAGTTTGAGTTTTGGTGGTGACAAACTTTTGCTAGTTGGCTTTATTGATACAGACATGGCAGGAGATGTTGATTCTCGAAAGTCTACTTCGGGTTATTTGGTCAAGTTTGTAGGGGGAGCTATTTCATGGCAGTCAAGGCTACAGAAGTGTGTTGCACTTTCTACCACAGAAGCAGAGTTTATTGCAGCAACTGAAGCGTGTAAAGAGTTGTTGTGGATGAAAAAGTTCTTTATAGAACTTGGTTTCAAGAAAGACCATTATGTGTTGTTTTGTGACAGCGAAAGTGCGATTACCTTGCTAAGAATTCTACTTTTCATGCAAGGTCTAAGCACATTGATGTTAGATATCATTGGATACGGGATGTGTTGAATTCCAAGTTGTTGAAATTTGAGAAAGTTCACACAGATGATAATGGTGCTGATATGATGACAAAGGTGTTGCCAAGAGGAAAGTTTGAGACATGTTTGATTGTCGGAATGACAATGGCCTCCACCTAGTCGAGAAGGGGGAGATTTGTTGTGTTGGGTTCTCTCCTATGTGAGGCCCAAGCCCAACATTTTTAGGGTGTCACACACCCATTAGAAACACACACAATCAGATTTGTGAGGTTTTAGAAGGAGAAAGTAGCCACTTTGAGAAAGAAAGGAAGAAAAACCCCATTTTCGTTTTTCCAAGACAGCAGCAACTTCAGTTGCCAGTTTCTCACACGTTCAACGTTGGATCGGCTTGAAATTTGGACAGCAAGTTCGCCTCATCTGATTCTTCATTTTGAATGGTGGAGATATTGATTGGAGCTCTGTGGAGGGAGAAATTAAGCTCGAACAGCAGCCCCTGTTCTTGGGTATTTTATCTTCTTCATTCTCAATTTTGTAACCATTGTTGTTTGGTGCTTTGATTAGTTGTATGCACGAGTTGTGCTATATTTTGTGACTCTCTTGTACCTCATATTTGATTATAGTGAAGCTATTTCATTGGTCTGCACGACCTGTGGGTTTTACTTCTCACATTAAGGAGGTTTTCCACGCTAAAAATCTTGGTTTGTGCTTCTTGTTAATTTGGTAGATTTATTTGCCTATTATTGCTGCTGCCAAAGAGTGTTAGAATTACTTGAATATTGTTCTAGTATTGGACATTTGTGCAGCTTCCGTTGCGTGACTCTATCATTAAAGAGAGAAAAAATGATTTTACTATGATGATTAACAATATTTTGAGAAAATAAAATTGGGAATGGGAATAATAATATTGACTATAAGTTGATTGTAAAAAATTTGACAATTTGAATAAAATTCAATAAAAAATGTTAAGATAAAATTGAACTAAATTAAACATTATGGATAATTTTAAATCTTTGTACAAATTTTAGAAACACAAATTACACTTTATTTTTTTATTTCGATTAATTAATTTTGCAGTAACATGATTCCAACAAAAAAAATTGTTGTTGGTTAAAGTATTATATAAATGATTTAAATAATTTTGGATAAATGAACATAAGTTAAAAATAACACCAGACATATTAGCAAGTAACGTAATGATATTTGAGTGTGTAAATCTATCAAAAAACTTTTTTTTATTTTTTTGACAACGAGATGTAGCTCAAATAGTATTTGTCTTCATGTCATAGTAGATGTCTTAGGTTCAAGCCTTTCCTTCATTGTATCTTTAGTAAAAGAAAAACAATTTCTTTTTATTAAAGTATAGTTAAATACAAAAAATACGCTTGTGAGATGGATATTTTTTCTAAAATGTATCCCACATACTAACCACAATAACATAGCAAATTGTCCATAATGTTCCTAATGGTATATACTTACCCTAAATACTAAATATTAGGGAACAAAACTAGGGGGTGTCAAAATTCCCCACCCGCGAAAATCCCCGCGAAGAACATTCCGAATGGAGACCCGAAGGCGGAAAATTTTTTCGTGTAGATGGGGATGGGGCAAAATCATCCCGAGGTAGTGGCGGAAACCTGAGCGGGATATCCTCAGCCCCGCCCCCGAATTCCTGAGATATAATAAATACATAAAATATTCTTATTTAGATAATATATATGGTAGCCTTTTATGTAATTCTACATTCTGAAATTTTTCGAATTATTTAAAAGGTCTTAAATATCCTCATTAATTAATTTCTAGTATATATTTTTTTAGTCATTTTATATCTCATTATGTTGTATTATTTTATTTTTCTGAATATAATGTTGAGTTTTAAATAATTTGTTATTTTGAAAAAAATATATTTAAATGATGTTTCACTATATTAATATTTTTTTACTAAATTTTTAATTTTTTTGTTTATTTTTACTAAGGGCCATTTACCTATAAAAAAGATGTTAGGAAAAAATGTTCAAAATGTCCTAAATCAGAAAATGGGTTCAATTTGTCATAAATTCAATTTGTATAATCCGTGCCAGGTAACATGTATTATAATTTGCACATAATCCATTGGACTCTATCATGGATTATAAACAAACGCCAAAAATATATAATCCGTGGTACCCTACCACGGATTATGAAGAAACAACGAAAAATAACATAATATATGAGACTCTATCACGAATTATCAAGAAATATCATAATACATGATACCCTACTATAGATTATGTTCAAATGTCAAATACAATCCATGGTAGCCTGCCATGGATTATGAACAAATATTATGCATCTTAAAAATGAATTATGTGTTTATTATCATAAAAGGTAAAAATAAGAGTGCTAAATAAAAATTAATTTTTACACTATTTAACATATGAAATATTTTTTGTATATTCGTTTAACAATAATTTTAGCTATACATCTATTTTATCCAATCAATTTCAATCAAACTATTTGTTCTATATCAAATACAAGACTATTTCGATTTCAAAAAGAAGTTCATTTCGATACTATTTTTTTATTATTCAATACTGAAATAGTTTTCTATTTAATATAGCAATAACTAACTTAGTTAACTAAAATAAGTGTACAAATATCATTATCGTTTTAAATGTATGTTTTAAAAACTTATACTTTATACTAAATTTTTAAAAAAATATATATTGCTACTAGATAATCTTTTATATCTAAATACAATCCATTTATTATTCACGTAAGATAAATGTACTAAAAAGTTTTTAAACCTACAATGTACTCTAAAATTATACATGTATAATTATCTAATTTTATTGTCCAATAAAAAAGACAATGACTAATAAATTAATTATTTAGAGATTAATTCAAATATTATACTAAAAAAATGTTCAAATATTATACTCTCTATCAAATAAAATACAAAAATTGTCAAAAAGAAAAAAATACACAAAAACTTATTTCATTTGTTAATTAGTGTAAAATTATGTTTTATTCGACACTCTTATTTTTCTTTTTCATACATAATTCATTCATAAGGTGCATGGCATTTGTTCATAATCCATGGCACGATACCATGAATTATATTATAAGTGTACTTTATATTTGAATATAATCCATGATAAGCAGTGACGGATCCAGAAAATTTTCATAATGGGGGCAAAAAAAATATTAAAATTAATTTTGTTACGTTAGACATAAAATTTATAACAATGTTAGGTAATCAATAAAAATTCAGCCAACATTAGCCAACAATTTAATTTGGATGTTCTATTGTTTTAGATTTCGGATATTCTGTTTCTAAAAAATACAAAGTTGACTGATTATTAGTTGCTTTAGGTTTTGAATGTTCTATACTTTTATTATGAATATTTTATAAATAATAGTTACAGGTGTTCTATTTTTTGTTGACTAATTTATTAGTTAGAAAAATATTAATTACTTATATCTTTTCATATATTTATATTATATATAATTGAGATATGAAAATTGGAAATGATTGATGTACAATTTTTCTTAAAAATATTTTTTATTATATATAATTTATAAAAATTTTATTCTTTTACATTTTTCAAGACTTTAAACTCGCTCAAAAGCTCTTAATTAAATAATAAATAACTAGTCATCTTATCTAAATTAATGTATATTATTTAGGATCCCTATTATTTATCCACACATTTTATAAAATACAATAGTAAATCAATTATGCTTATTGATAACTCATCTGTATAATTTGAAATTAGAATTATAAGGAAAAACTACACCTACACGTGAAAAGCATATTAATCTAAAATAATAAAAAAACTTATAATAGTTTTTCTCTTTTTATTTTCAAAATAATTAAATATTTTTAAATTAATTTTGATACATATTATTGTGAGTTTAAAAAATGTGTGCATATGTTTAATTGTGTATTGTCACATAAAAAAAAAAAGAAAAAAAATTGATAGTGGTAGTTATAAGTTGTCATATCTTTTCTATTTTGCTTTTGTTTTTCTATTTATTAATTGCTATTGAATTAAATGCATAATATTAAATTTTATAAATATATAATTACAGATACTATCTATATAAATTATAGATATTAAGTTAAATTTGGTAATTTTAGATTATGACCGCCTATTATTTCACAAAAATAACTATCATTTATCTTCATAATGTGAATGATCATCCGAAAGAATAAATATGATTAAATAACTATGTAAAAAATACTTATAATGTCAATCCATCCCGATTAAATTATATGTGTTATTAAATAATTGTTCTACTATTCAAATTTAATCAAATAAATATTGTTACATGTTAAATTTAATAAAATAATTTTTTAAAAATAAACCTAAAAAGCATCATTATAATTTATCAACAATTCTAGACGTATACCTATTTTTTTCAACCAAGTCCAACCAAGTTGTTCAAACGCGCACTGTACGAACAGAAATTTATATGTACAACGAACATGTTTTTATAGTTGACATGAACAGGTTTTAAAACATGTTCTTTTGCTTTTAACTTTTCTGTTCGTTTTACTAGTAATATTCTATTTGTGTGCGCGGGTTGAGAGTGGACAAAATTCACTTGGTTTGACTTGGCTGGAGAAAAGAGGTGTATATGTAGCATGATTGATAATTTATTGTGGGACAAAAACAATGTAACATGGGGGCAAATATTTTCATTTACATCTAATTATTTTTATTTTTTTAACATAGAGTGGGGGCAAGTGCCTCCTCTTACTACAAGGTAGGTCCGTCCCTGATGATAAGGTTATATGTATTATGACATTTCTTCATAATCTGTGATAAGGTCCCATGGATTATATTATTTTTTGCTGTTTCTTCGTAATTCATGGTAGGATCCCACGAATTATGTATTTTTTACGTTTATTCATAATCCATGGCAGGGTACCACAAATTATGTATAAATTGTAAAACTTTGTACCCTGCAACGGTTTAAATATAATACATTTAGGATAAACTGATCATATTTTTTGATATATGACAATTTGATCATTTTGTGGTCCAATTCATTTAATAAGGTGAATTGTCCTTTTATTAAAATATCCACTAAACTTATTAAAGAAAAACGGGGAATAAAAAATCCGTGGAGAATGGAAAAATCGCAGAAAATAAGGACGGGGACAAAAATTCCCACGTGACGAAGAATGGGGCAGGGACAGAGAGAGATTTTGGGAACGAAAACGAGAAGCGGGAAGACATCCTCCGCCCCGTCCTGCCCTACCCATTGGCACCCCTGAATAAGAGCAATCGCCTTCATGTAATAAGATCTCACATGTAGGAGACATAGAAGCCAAGGGCAACTATCACACTATAATATTCCATAATAATGACATCGATAAACAAAAATCGTATTAAGTATTATAATCTAAGCTTATAAACCGTAGTAATTCAAATGACATTTGTCCAATTCCTTTAATAGAAGTTTTGGATTTGAGTCTCTTTTTTAACATATTTTTTATATAAAAAAGTATTATAACATAAAATTATTTTGTGGGTGGGACTAATTACACACCCTTACACTACTAATAACACACCATTAATATTGACTTACCAAAATACCCTTAATTTTGTTTTTTTTAAATAATTCATTCTTTCAATAATTAATTAAAATAAGAAACTATAATATTATCCTTATTAAAGATGAAATCACAATAAGTATCTTTACATATTTTAATTTAATATTAATTTTGTATGTATTTATTATTTAAATGTTTTTTATTTTATTCTTCATTAAGGTTATTCCATTTCATTTTGTTATTGTTCTGGTGTGGGAATGGGGATGAGCTATAGCTCGGTCAACTTCAGAGATGAGCTGGTGAGTTCCTCCGAAGGAGAGGATGTGCTCGGTCAGGAGAGGTATAGCTCGGCCTCCACACGAACGCAAGAGATGTACTTCAATTCTTCAAGGAACGGCGGGGAGTGGACCTACAAGGCCACTCCGACGCTCAAGTCAGTAAAGAGGAACACTTATGAGTTTAAGTGAAGAGATAGAAAAGAGAACATACCTTAGCTAGCATGAGCTAGCTCTTATTTATAGAGGTAGAGATAGAGTTCGGCCCTGAAGATATTTCTTCGGCTAGGGTTCACTTAGGTCGTTCCGAACTTTAGGGGACTGAAGATGGGTTCGGTTGAGGTTGTGATGGTCTTTCCTTATCCGTTAATATGAGCACATGCTTTATTATGGATGGATTAGGGCTTGTGCGGAACTCTTTTTGGAACCTTGGCGGCGCAGAGCTCTTCATAATTTGTGTTCGGGTGAGTCATTATTGGGCCGACTTATAGGGCTTTATTCAGACCGAACTAATGTGGGCCAATCTCTTTATAGGCCGGATCACAGCCCCAAGCTTGACCTGGGGTGAAGTTTGTGATGAACAAACAGGTTGAGCTTTAATGTGTTGATGGCCTATAAGTCGGTTGAATGATGAATGGTAGCCCCCAAGGTCAATCTGTTTTGTTTGGGAAAAAATGATGTACGTATGAGTATATTTGGAAAAAAGAAAAATGATAGAAATGTATAAGGAGAAAATAAATGGTAATAAGTTGAAATTAACATTGGGAGTGGAGAGGGATTGATGGGACAGTTATAATGATGGTGGGTTACTTTATTACACGTTTTCCCGTGTGAGAAGCATAGCCGTGTGATGGAGAAGAGATCCTTGTGTTGTTGGTTTGATCTAACGGCTGGGATGTTTTTTGTGAAACTCAACCGTTACAAACTTAGGTGTTGGTGGTATGCAGAGGGTCTTGTAGTTTCACTTAGTTGTTTTAGCATATCTGAGAGTGCTTGTGATAGAGGAAAGGAGATGAGCCAAAAAGGTTAGTTTTTTGTTTATCGTCATTTCTGCCTTCTTCTTGTTAGTAGTCTTTATTCTTTTTCTTGTATTCTGTCTTTGCATCATTTGCTCGTTGTTAATGGAAGGGAATAGGCAAACAGATGAGAATGGGAAACCCATAGTTCCAGTTTCCGTTGATGATCCTTATTCATGGGTTAAGGGTGAGGTAAGAGAAATGGAGTCGTGGTTTAGTGATATGGAGATTGTAGAGGAGTTAGGAGAGTCGTCTTTGTGGGTTCGGGAGGGGAGTAACGTGAAGGTGGAGTTTCTGCCTTGCGGTGTGGAGGAGAGGGTGTATCATAAGGGTAAAGAATGGGAGTATTTTTTATGCATACTACAGTGTTTCTGGATTTGGGTGTGAGATTTCCTTTTAGTGAGTTTGAGTATGGTGTGTTGAGTCAGTTGAAGTGTGCTCCAACACAAATTCATCCAAATGCATGGGCGTTCATAAGGGGGTTTGAAATTTTGATGGAGTACTTGGGGCAAGAACCGCAGCTGGAGGTGTTCTTTTCCTTTTTCCAGGCTAAGGGGGTAAGGAAAGGGGGAATAATAATGTTGAATAGTTGTCAGAGGAGGTCTCTGTTTGCATTGTATAGGTCGTCTTATAAGGATTTTAAGCAAATGTTCGTGAAGGTGAGGTCGCCACAGGATGAGTTTCCATTTTATTTGGATGAATGTTTGTTGGAGAGGTTTCCTCTGTATTGGTATGCTGAACCAGTGCAGATTCTTGGGATGGATGAGGTGGATGAGGGGAGTGCCGTGGTGATTGATTTCCTGGATCAATACCTCTGTTCAAAGGAGCCGTTATCTCTGAACAGGGTGTTAAAATGGGAGAAAGAAAAGGAGTCTGTTCTTGAATATTTAGGTAAACGAGTAGTGTAGCTGTAAAATGTGTTGTATGTGTTGTGTGGTTTTGTTGATGTTTGTTTTGTGTGTGTTTTGACAGAGAAGACGACAGGTGGCCTGAAGAATTTTTTTAAGTTAAGGAATGACAGGGAGCTCTCCACTTCGAATGTGGTGAAGACCGAACAAGGTGTTGTAGTGAATCAGCCTGCCAAGAAGAATAGGCCGATTAGTGTGAAGAGGAGGCATGCTAAGGATGGCGCTTCAGATAAGGGAAAGGTGATTGATCTGACGAATTTGAAGTGTTGTGAGAAATAGGTCAGTTTGGACGAGGTTAAGACTTTTACGGCAAATCAAAAGAAACTTCATGGTTATGTGGGTGCCGAGGACCTTAGTTCGGTGTGGTCCGAGCATTTTCCGTTGCCGGTTGTTGCAGAGGAGCACTTTCAGTCCAAGGCTGACTTTGATCTGATTGAAAGTGTTAGTGACATAGGGCGGGCTCAGTTTATGCAGGTTGGTAACTTGTTTGTTTGTTTTAGAATTGTTGTCATGGATTGAGAGCTAATTTGGTGTATCTGATGAATAGGTATATGCGGCCCGAATGCTCTGCATTGGGCGTTATGAGGAGTTGAAGGCCAGGAAAGAGGCAAAACGAAAAAGGAATGAAGGGGTTGAGCTGCAGAAGAGTGCAGAAAGGGAAAAAGAGTTGAAGCTAGCATTAGAGTAGGTTTCTGTGAAGGACAAGGAGCTGTTAGGTGTGAAGGCTGAAAATGAAGGTCTGAAAGAGAAGGTGCAGAAGCTTGAAAAGGATAGGGCGGAGCTTGAGACTAGAGTTGTGGAGTTATGTGGATTGAAGAAAGAGGTTGAGGCCAGCAAGGAAGATCATGGTTATGAGATGCTCCTTGCTGGATTTGCAAGGGCTAAGAGGCAGGCTGAATTTTTCTTTCCAGAGATTCAGTTTGATAAGTTAGATCCGATTAAGGTGGTGCATAATGGAGCATTGGTTGATGATGATGAGGTGGACCTTGAGGGTGGGGATAACCATGATCCCGAGGCTTGAAAACTATGTGTTTTGTTTTGTTTGATATGGTTGTTTAAGTATGAACTTTTTTGCTTGAATGGTTTGTAAGTTTTTTGTTGAGAACAATTAAGTTATGTAAATAACTATTATTGCTCGTTTTGGAAATGGCGAATTGAAATGTCTTTTGTGTAATGAATTGTTTGCTTTGCATGAGTGCATATTGAGCCATTAAAGACTTGTGTTGGTCAGAAAATATTGTTTTGTATGAAAAAGTGACTTGTGTTTGATGAGAAGTCGTTTCGTTGAGTAAATTGTTGTACGATATTGTTCAGTACGTTGGGGATGCTTGTTCAGAGCATATTGTGAATTGGAATAAGAGTTGAAATAGATTTGAAAGGATAGGTAATGAGTTTGACTAGTTGAATTGTTAGTGCAAAAAAGGATGATAAAATGTATGCGAAAGTACTCATTTATTGAATATGATGTTAGGTTAGGGGTGGAGTGCCTCATTAAAAGCTTCTCTAAGCAAAACCCAGGGTAGGAAAAAGCTTAGGAGTAGGAAAAAGAGTGTATCACCTTGTCCTAACCTAATTCTTAGCTGAAATACAGCTTTAAAGATGAAATGTTCCAAGTATTCGGTAAGATTGTACCATCTAAGGTTCCTAGGCTATAAGCTCCTTTGCCGAGCACTTTCGAAATTCGAAAAGGGCCTTCCCATGTTGGAGCGAGCTTTCCTTGTCTTGGTGGCTTTCTTGTTTCTTCGGTTTTCCGAAAGACTAAATCTCCATTGTGAAATGACCTCGGTTTGACTCCTCGATTGTATTTTCGAGCTGTTTGTTGCTGTAGCGCTTGTTGTCGAATTGTTGCCATGTGAAGGTCTTCATCCATGGTATCCAATTCGGCTAATTGATTTTGGTCATTGGCTTTTGGATCGTGGAGTTGGGTTCTCAGCGATTTGTGGGAGATCTCTACTGGTATCATTGCATCTCGCCCATAGTCAAGGCGGAATGGTGTATCCTTTGTTGAAGAGTGGGGTGTAGTGTTGTAGCCCCATAGTATCTCAGGAATGAGCTCGGCCCAACATCCTTTGGCATCGTCAAGCTTCCTCCGAAGTGCCTGCAAAATAACTTTGTTTGCTGCTTCTGCTAAGCCGTTAGTTTGAGGATGTTCAACAAAAGATAAGTGGTGTTTGATGTGAAAGTTAGATAACAAATTTGTAAATTTATCATCAATGAATTGTCTGCCGTTATCTGTTATGATTTCGTACGGGATTCCGAATCTGCATACTATATTCTTCCAGACAAATGAGATCATTTTTTCAGAGGTAATGTGAGCTAAGGGTAATGCCTCAATCCATTTTGTAAAGTAATCAATGGCGACAACTAAAAATTTGACTTGACCAGGGGCCAACGGGAAAGGACCGAGTATATCTAGCCCCCACTTACAAAAGGGCCAGCTTACCTCTGAGCTGTGTAGGAGTTCGGCCGGGCAGTGTATTGTGGCGGAGTGACGTTGACAGTTATCACAGGATTTGACTTTGTGCATGCAGTCTGATTTGAGAGTTGGCCAGTAGTATCCGGCTCTTAGAATTTTTGTTGCTAGGCTTCTGCCACCTATGTGTGTACCGCAGACTCCTTCATGAACCTCGGCCATTGCTAGGTCGGCTTCAGTAGTTCCAAGACATTTGAGGAGGGGTTTTGAAAATCCTCTTCTGTATAGATCGGTACCGAGCATAGTGTAGTGAGTTGCTTGTCTTTTGAACTTTGTGGTATCTGTGATGTCTTTTGGTGTTGTTCCGGAGATGAGATATTGAATATATGGTGTTCTCCAATCAGTTTCCTGTGAAATACTTGTGACAGGATCAAGTGATATGCTCGGAGTATGTAATTTAAGTTGGGTTAGAGTTGAGTTATCGCAGGTTTGAGTTGTTGCCAATTTAGATAAGGCATCAGCTCGTAAGTTGTTTTCCCTAGGTATATATTTTATTTCGAAATGTGAAAATTAGGGAATTAAGGTGTGAACCGACAATAAGTATTGTTCAAGTAAGGGATCTTTTACCTGAAAGATCCTATTTACCTGTTGGACCACAAGAAGGGAGTCGCAATTTACTATGAGGTGTTTGATGTTGAGGTCTTTTGCAAGTTTGAGACCTGCTAGGAGGGCCTCATATTCTGCTTGATTGTTGCTTGTGGTGAACATAAAGTGAAGTGATTGTTCCGTTGTTATGCCGGTGTCGTCTTCCAGGACGATACCTGTTCCACATCCTTGGGGATTTGATGCTCCATTAACATATAAGGTCCATTTGGGTTCCGGACAGCTTGAGTCTATCATAGTAAGTTCGGCTATAAAGTCTGCGAGTTGTTGTGACTTAACGGATCCTCGGGATTGATAGGAAATGTCGAATTCTGAGAGCTCGATGGACCATTTGATTAGTCGACCGGCTAAATCTAGCTTGGTGAGGACTTGTCTTAGAGGATGATCTGTTCTGACAATAATGGAATGGCTTCTGAAGTAGTGCCGTAATCGCCGAGCTGTTACCACCAGAGCTAAAGCCAGTTTCTCTAGCCGAGGATATCGTAGCTCTGCTCCTTGTAGGAGCTTGCTGACGTAGTAGATCAGCTGTTGGTCTGTGTCTGAAACAAGAACGGAGCTAATAGCAAAGTTAGGAACAGATAGGTATAGAAGTAAAGGTAAGCCGAATGCAGGTTTGTGTAGGATGGGTGGAGATGAGAGGATTTGTTTGGGCTCCGTGAAAGCGGCTTCGCAGTCTTCATTCCAAATGAGTTCGGATTGTTTCCGTAGAGCTTTGAAGAAGTGGTATGATCGATGTGCGACCCTAGGTAGAAATCTGGATAGTGCAGCGAGTCGTCCCGTAAGTTGTTGGATTTCTTTTATTGTTTGTGGGCTTCTCATATTGATTATCGCTTGACATTTCTCTGGATTAGCCTCGATTCCTCGGTTTGTTAAGATAAAGCCGAGGAATTTTCCTCCTTGTACTCCGAAGGCGCATTTTTCCGGATTGAGCTTCATATTGTACTTGTCTAGTTGGTGGAAAATTTCTTGGAGGTCTTCTGTATGAGTTCGGCCTTCTGGTGTTTTTGCCACCATATCATCGACGTAGACCTCCATGTTTCGTCCTATCTGTTTTACAAAGACTTTGTCCATCAACCTTTGATAGGTTGCACCTGCATTTTTTAGCCCGAAAGGCATAACTTTATAACAAAAGTTGCCATTGTTAGTAATAAATGTAGTCTTATTAGAGTCAGAGGGGTGCATTATAATTTGATTATAACGAGAATAGGCATCCATAAAAGAAAGAGTGTGATAACCAGAGGTATTATCGACAAGCTTATCTGTGCAAGGGAGAGGATATGCGTCTTTTGGGCAGGCTTTGTTGAGGTCGGTGAAGTCGACGCACATCCTCCACTTACCATTGTGTTTTTTGACCATTACAACGTTGGCCAGCCAGGTACTGAAGTGGACTTCTCTGATGAAGCCAGCTCGGAGTAGTTTCTCAGTTTCTTCATTTGCCGCTTTTTGCTTCTCGAAGCCGAGGTGTCTTTTCTTTTGTGCTATGGGTCGGCTTGTTGGGTTTATTGCTAGCTTATGGCAAATAATGTTCGGGTCTATTCCCGGCATCTTGGCCGGGCTCCATGCGAATAGGTGGACATTTGCTCTTAAGAGGTTAATGAGTTCGGTCTTCTCTGTTGTTGTCAGTGTGCTCCCGATGTACGTAAACTTGTCAGGGTTATCGTGGAAGGTGAGCTTTTCGAGTTCTTCTGTTGGAGTTGGTCGGTCCTCTGTATTTATCCTTGGATCAAGTTCAGCCAAAGGGGGGAGGCCTGTTACATTGTATACTGAGTTAACTCCTTGGATTTTGTTGTTGAGGGGGAGCTTTTTCAGACTCGCCTTGTAGCATTGTCGAGATTATTTATGATCGGTATGAACCGTTGTGATAGTATTATTCTGCGCAAGAAACTTAACACAGAGATGTAAAGTAGAAACAATAGCTCCAAAAGCATTTAAACAAGGTCTGCCTAGTATAATATTATATGGACTATGACAATCAACAACTAGAAATTGAACATCAAGAGTTTTAGAGTTTGGAAATTCACCCAGTGTGGTTTGTAACCACACATAGCCGAGTACTGGAACACGCTCTCCGAAGAAACCAACGAGTTCTCCTGTTGATGGTTGAAGTGCCTTGTCGCTGATCTTCATCTTTTTGAATGTGGAGTAGAATAGGACATCGGCACTACTTCCTGGGTCAAGGAGGACCTTTTTCACTGTGAGCTCGCCAATGTATAAGGTGATGACGACCGGGTCATCTAAGTTTGCTGTTAGGGTTTGGAGATCTGATGGCTCAAATGTGATCTCTGGAACTTCTAGTTCACACTCATGAGAGGGATCGGTTCTTTCGACGGCTAGCATCGCTCGGTAAGAACGTTTCCTGTCCGAGCTTGTATTACCTCCACCTGCAAAACCTCCAGAAATATAATTGATTGTACCTTTGGTTTTGGGAGTGCCATCGACGACCTGTTTGCCTTTGGAATTGTTGTTTGGGGGGTTGCTTGTAGAGGTCTTGTTCATATGTCCACTGATGTACTTATCTAGGTGGCCTTGTCGAGCTAATTTTTCCAAGAGATCATTTGCAATAACGCAGTCCTCTGTGTTGTGGCCATACTTTTGGTAGAAAGTACAATATTTTGTCTTGTCAACATGCTTCTGGTCTTTGTATGTTCCATCTTTGTTCGGCGGTTTGATTAGTTTCGAGTTTAAGATCTCTTTGATGATGTCTTCCTTGTTTGTATTGAACCGCGTATAGTTTTCAAACTTAGGTGTTAGTTGAAAAGATTTGCGAGTATCTCGGTTACCGTTATTGTTCGCTCTGTTCAATTTGTTATCTGTTCTGCTGAAGTCGATTTTATCTGTTCGTCGAGCCGGGCGGAGCTCTTCGATCTCAATCTGCCCCTGGGCCTTTTCTCTAAATTCGGCCAAGGTCTTCGGTTTGCTCACAGCAATAGTTTCTTGGAATTTTCCTGGTCTGAGTCCGCTCTTTAGAGCATGGAGGTGGACATCTGAATTGAGGTCTGGGATCTCCATTGCTATTTTCGTGAACCTGGTCATATAGTCACGAAGACTCTCGTGTTGACCCTGCTTGATAGTGCTCAGATAATCCGAGTTGTGTTGGTAGATAGCAGAGGTTGCAAAGTGGTTTGTGAACAGGTCGGCTAGTTCCTGAAAAGAAGAGATAGAACCTGCAGGCAAAGAAGAAAACCAAAGAAGTGCAGCACCATCCAAAAAGCTAGGAAAAGAACGACAAAGTATGGGATCAGAGGCACCGTTAAGGAGCATCATATTTTCGAATTTGGTAATGTGCACATTGGGGTCTCCGATCCCATCGTAGGCTTTCAGTGTAGTTGGTAGTGTAAAATTCATAGGCATCTGGAAAGCCATGATGTCTTTTGAGAGAGGTCTGTTGCGCTTTTTTGCTTTTGCTGCTCCATTGCTATGAACATGGTTGTCATCGGAGTTGTGGTTAGCGTTGTTGTCTTCATCTTTGTCGTTATTGTTGTTGAGATTTTCTTCATCGTCTTTGTCATGTGCATTGCCATCATCATTTTGGGTGTCATTTTGTTTGTTCCGAAGTTGTTGGAGTTCTTCCTTCATACTTCGGCTGTCAGCCTGAAGAGCTGTGAGCAGGGCGAACAGCTCTTGTGCGCTGGGTGGATTTCCGTTGTCAGACATGTTTCAGATTCTGTGAAACGAAGAAAAACACGGAAAAGAAAGAAGAGATAAAAAGGGGTGAGTGATTAATGAAATCTCGGCCCCACGGTGGGCGCCAATTGTTCTGGTGTGGAAATGGGGATGAGCTATAGCTCGGTCAACTTCAGAGATGAGCTGGTGAGTTCCTCCGAAGGAGAGGATGTGCTCGGTCAGGAGAGGTATAGCTCGGCCTCCACACGAACGCAATAGGTGTACTTCAATTCTTCAAGGAACGGCGGGGGGTTGGACCTGCAAGGCCACTCCGACGCTCAAGTCAGTAAAGAGGAACACTTATGAGTTTAAGTGAAGAGATAGAGAAGAGAACATACCTTAGCTAGCATGAGCTAGCTCTTATTTATAGAAGTAGAGATAGTGTTCGGCCCTGAAGATATTTCTTCGGCTAGGGTTCACTTAGGTCGTTCCGAACTTTAGGGGACTGAAGATGGGTTCGGTTGAGGTTGTTATGATCTTTCCTTATCTGTTAACATGAGCACATGCTTTATTGTGGATGGATTAGGGCTTGTGCGGAACTCTTTTTGGAACCTTGGCGGCGCGGAGCTCTTCATAATTTGTGTTTGGGTGAGTCATTATTGGGCCGACTTATAGGGCTTTATTCAGACCGAACTAATGTGGGCCGATCTCTTTATAGGCCGGATTAGTTATTAATCCGTAATAAAGAAAATGAAACGTTTACGCTAAGATTTTTTTGTAAAAATACGAGAAAATAAAAATGAAGGAAAACAAAAAACAATAGCCTCGGACCTGCAGCGAAAAGAATAGCCGAATAGGTGATATTTGTATTATATTTTAAGCAAACCTTTTTTTCCCTCTAATTTTCTTTCTCAGTTTTTAACAAATTTCTTGAGATAGCAAGGACGAAGAAGATATTCTTAAAAAACAAAAAGGTTGACAAAGCTATAAACTAGATCAAGTATGTCTATTTATATATTTTTTATTTTTTCTTATTTCTTTAAATGATATAATTATTATAATTAAATATTTATTATAATAACAAAATCGTTAATGTATAGATATAATTTGATCTAAAAGCAATTTGATAAAAAAGACAAAATTAAGGGTATTTAGGTAAATCAATATTAATGGTGTGTTATTAGTAGTGTAAGGATGTCTAATTAGTCCCACCCTTATTTTATCTAACTTAATATTTATAATTATAACAATTAATACTAATTATAACTACTTAACTAAAAACCAAATGCAATAATTAAGCTGCATCACCAAATAATTAACACTATCTTCCTTCCAAGATATCCATTCTTTAAAAAAAAATATCTATCTATTGCAAAACTATAATAACGTGCTATAATAACCTATAAAAAAAATAACAATAAGGTGATGTAGATTTACAATAATTCTAAATATACACTTATTTTATCAAATTAAATTTTATTAAATTATTTATTTTATGACAAATAAAATACAATTTTAACAATAAAAATTCATTTTTATATTATTTTTATGATATTTAATATTAAAAATAATTTTTTATTTGACATAAAAATAAATAATTTAATTAAATTTAATTAAATAAAATAGATATACATATAACATTATTCATAGGATTATATGCGATTAGACGGACTCAAACGCTCAATTAACTAAGCTCTATTTTGATATAAATTCAAGAGCGACTCACTTTTGGACATTGGAGAAGGGATAGATGTCTTTTGTTCCAGCTCAGGTTCCAATATACTATGGTTCATTGGTTAGTTCCTTTCAAGAACTCGAAGTAACTAACAAATTAAGACAAATATTTATTAATTTATTTTTATTTATTTTAATTAATTAAATAAATAGAATCATAATCATAATAGAGATTAAAGTTATCCCCTTCTATAAGAGAAGAGAGAAATGCTGGAAGATTTTATTTACCGTTTGTGAACAAAAAAAAAAAAAAAAACTGATGTAAAATTTTTTTTTTTTTATGACATGGGTCATAGTGAGAAACTTATCATTCTCCTTTGATTTATGTGACATCTATCATCATTTTACTTTCAATTGATAATTGATCGTAAGTCATCATATTATATTAATTAATTTATAAAATTTATCATGAATATTTTTGTCGTTTGAATTTTTTATTATTTTTATTAATTTTAAATTCTTACATTATTATTTTTGATAATTAACTCTTTAATGCATTTATAACTCAATGTATCTTTAATAATTATATATTTTTAAAATGAAGAGTAATAATTATTTTAATCCAAGTGAGTTGAGCTGAAATAAGCATGATCAAATTCAAATTTGATTTACGAAAATAAAACTCGATCATCAATTAACAATTGAGACTAATTATAAAATTCAAACTTGACTCACCTAAACTTTACATTATGGCTGTATGCGATTATGTTAGGTTCATTATATTCTCATTCATCATTTGACCTAGAATAAAATAAAAGATATTTAGCTTTCATATATCTAATAAATATACATACATATTTTTTTTGGTGACAAAATATACATACATATAAAAGTAAATATGTATTGATATTTACTATAAATAATATATAATTATAAATCAAGCCAATTCACAAGTCAATAAGTTGAAGTTATTACCAAATTCAAATTCAACTAATTTAACATATGAACTCAAATTTAAATTTAAATTTCACTTACAAACTCATACATTTACCTTATCAAATTGTGGGTGGGAGATTGAACATATAATTCACCTGCTCATTTAATATGTGCATGTCTGACAGAGTGAAGTAGAGAAATGCAACACACTTGAGAAGAATGCTTATATCACAGTGGAATTGAGTTTGTGGTATTAGAAACTAAAACAGAAAAGTGTGTAAACGAGAAAAAAATATGTGAATATAGACAAAGTGATATCATGAGAATGAAGATGATGACATAAGAGGTAGTATCCATCCAATGTCAAGCAGAACCACAATACGCTAGTCTCCAAAATCCTCCAAGCGTTTGTTATTAATCCTTCCTCTGCTGCTCTTCCTGCAGCCCGAAATGTTCGGATCATCAGCCATCTGTCCCTTGGCCATAACAGAATTTGTTACTGACGTTGCATGCTTGTCAAAAACGTGATTTCCTTTGGCTATACTTGTATCATTACCCTCCCCATCAACAACAACCTTGTCCTCAAGGTTGAACTCAGGTAAATTTCTTAGAAACAGCTCAGTATCCTCCCAAGTGGTTTCCACCAACTTGCCTTGTCCCCACTGAATCTGCCACTGCTGCACTTCCTTATCACCTCTCATAACAGAACGCTTAGTGAGGATCCTGGTTGGTTCAAGCATCGGGCCGAGTTCAGTAGTGGTTAGTGGTAGAGGAAGAAATTGTGATTCTAAATCACCCTTGAATAACTAGAGAGCCGAAATGTGAAAAACATTATGAATTTTTGCTTCTGGTGGGAGCTCCAAACGATAAGTGATGCGTAAGCATCTTAGGTTGTTTTTAGTCTCAATTTCTCTTTATTATTATGATATTCTTGGTGAATTAAGGTTATTAATTGATCAATCAAACAAACTTGATGTTCTTTGAGTTGTGTTTGTGTTTTAGAGAAATTCACTAAGAGTTTTAGGTGATTGAAGACCATTTAAAGAGAGATTGAAGCAAAGAACATGAAGAAAAGGCCAAGGACCTCACGTTATACGTAGGCCCTCCACGTTGTACGTGAGAATTTAACCAAAATGGTGAAGATTGGACAGAACCCACACGTTATACGTGGGGAACTCACGTCATACGTGAGTAATTCAACCATTTGGACAGAGAGTCCACGTTATACGTGAGCTCTCCCACGTCATACGTGAGCAACAAACATCAAAAGGCAATTTCAGGCAGTAACCCCACGTTATACGTGGGAGTTACACGTATAACGTGGGAGCAAACATCAATTCCAGTAATTCACTCAATTCCATTTTAAGTCCAAGATCTTTTGGGCATCAATTTCATTCGTTAATCAAGGGTATGATTGGAAGAATCAAGAGAAGATTGATTGAAGATTAAGAGAAGAAGATAAGCTTTGTAAAGATAGAAGATAAGATTAAGATAAGATAGATTAGAATTGATTTAGATTTGATTTGATTGATAGCTAATTTTTAGGATAGTTAAGCTAGGTATATAAAAAGAAACTAACCACTAGGGTTAGCATCTCAGCATAGACGTTTTCCATTACTCTTAGATCTAGTTTTCATTATGCAAGGCTAAACTACTCCATTGTTAAGGGTGAGGAGCTCTGCTCACCCAGCATGAGGTAGTCACTATGTACATTCGTTTATTAATTCATTGAGGTATTTTCAGTTATCTTCTATGCATGATTTAATTTTCTATTCTTCATCTCAATAGTTTAGAATCACTGAGACGTGTTCTTAACTTGTC
>JASCZI010211653.1:0-10161 GCA_036250425.1 Stylosanthes scabra | reverse complement strand
ATATATATATATATATATATATATATATATATATATATATATATATATATATTTTCTGAAATTTGTTAAAAATTTCAAAAACATCCCTAATTTTTATTTTGTTTTAATTTTGTCTCATAAATTTTCGATTTGCATCAAATATACCTCTGATAGCTAAATTTTAAAAATTTTTAGTACCAATTCAACAATAACAACAGAATTTTGTACTAAACTTGCTTGTAAATTATTGCTAAATTAGACTTGTATTTCTTGAAAAATTAACTGTCATGGATATATTTATAAAAAATTTTGGGATAAAATTGAAATAAAATAAAACTTCAGAGTATTTTTAAAATTTTTAGCAAATCTTAGGGATTAAAAATATATTTTACTTTTTTTAATTATTTTTATACATATAGAAATTAAATTATTTTTTCATTATTAGCAATACTAACTTTGTAGTTATTATTATGTGTGTATACTTGAAATCAGATAAGAGATGAACATGGACAAATGAGGTGGAAGCAAGTGGAAGTGAAGGCAGAGAACCACATAAAAGTTCCCATATTCCCAAAAAATGAGTCACCAGAATTCTATGATGAATACTTTGATGAATATGTAACAAATATATTAATGGAAAAAACCCCTCAAGACAAACCACTATGGGAAGTTCATGTGATCAAATATCCAACAAGAAGCGCCAAAGGCACCTTAATATTCAAACTCCACCATGCCCTTGGAGATGGTTACTCCCTTGTGGGTGCTCTACTCTCTTGTCTTCAAAGAGCTGATGACCCTTCTCGACCCTTGACCTTTCCCTCGCGCCGGCCGAGCGAGTCGGCCGTGCGCGCCCAGAAGGGATTCTTTAGGAGGATTCCTTCGGCCATATTCTCTGTATTTAACTCTATCTCGGATTTCGGATGGAGTGTGGTGAAGAGCTCAATGGTGGCAGATGACAAGAGTCCTATTAGGAGTGGAGAGGAAGGTGTTGAGTCTCTTCCTTGTGTCTTAACAAACATATCATTCTCTTTGGATCATATTAAAAAGATAAAGTCCTTGCTTGGTGTGGTAAGTTTATATAATTTTTTTGGAGTTTATTTCGAGTCATTTGAGTTATATATATTATCTTAAAATTAAAATGATAATTAAGTTTTAAAAGTTTTCATGCATTGGAGAATTAAAAACAAATGTAATCTTAATTTTCACAACCCTTTTTAACTGTTACCAAATTTGTATAGCCAATATAACCACTGTAATAATATGTAATAATAGACACTATAAACTACACCATTTTACTTACCCATAGCATTATATTGATCAAGATTTTTAATGTTAAATTTTTTTAAAATTCTCAATGCATCAAATGTATGTATTGTTAGGTATGTTTTCGTTCTTAATATTTAATGTTCTTATAATTTATAAGTGAAAAATAAAGGAAGAATTGATAAAAATATACATGAATTTCATACGGTACACAATAATATATATAAATATTTTAATGAGTCGAGTGTATATATAAATTACAGTCTTCGTTAGACATATCCACCCTTCCGTCACACAGCGTCAATTTTCGTTAAGAAAGCCTGACACGTGTAATGTTTTTGTGCCAATGTGGCTTTCTTAACGGAGGTCAGGTGACGAAATGATAAATGTGTCTAACGGAAACTATAATTTATGTATAGACTTGACTCGTTAAAAAAATTACATACCGTGTAAAACTTCATATGTATTTTATCCCTTCTTTAGAAAAAAAATGAAAGCTATTATTAGTTAGTAATTTTGGTGGTACGTCTATTATTAATTAGTCTTATCAAACTAAGCTTTTTATTATTTCTTATATTTTACTTTTCTTGAAGAACAGAGTTGAACTAACAGTATCACTGTTTCCTCCTTTTTGTTTCTTTGAAATTTTGAGACCTTAAACGATGTGATTACTGGGATGATTTTCTATGGGATCCGGCTATACATGGAAGAAATGAGCAGCGAGAAAGCAAGAAAAACAAACTCAACAGGATTGGTTTTGCTTAGTACTAGGAACATTGGAAGCTACCAATCAGTTCAAGAAATGATGAAACCAAATTCAAGATCTCCATGGGGGAATCACATTGCTTTCTTGCATGTTTCAATCCCTAAGCTAAGTCAATCAAGCCTTTCCAATCCCCTTGAATTTGTTTGGAAAGCACAAAAGATTATCAAGAGGAAGAGAAATTCTTTCACTGTTTTTCTCATTGAGTGGCTTCTTGATTTGGAGCTCAAATTAAGAGGACATGAGGTAATACAGCATACAGGATTTCAACCATAAAATATATAAACTGAAAAAATTAGATATTTCATAGATATTAAGTTAACTTCTTACTTTTTTTTAACATTAATTGCGTTCAATTTTTTAATGTGTAGCAATAGTATTATTGTATATATTTTTGATATTCTAATTATAATTGTTTGTGTTTGTGAGAAGAGGATGAGCACGTGACCAAAATATTGTATGCTGTTGCAGGCAGTTGCAAAACACATTTATGGGACACTGAGAAATGCAAGTGTAGTAATATCGAACTTGATTGGGCCAGTTGAACCCATGGCGTTGGCAAATCACCCTTGTAAAGGCTTGTACTTTACAATGACTGGTGGACCTGAGGTTACTTACCATAATCATATTTCTTTCCATTTTGCTTTCTTACCATAGTTTCTCTTCTTGTAGTGTATTTTATTTTTTATAAATTAACAAGGAGTAAATTAACCTGGTTAGGAGTGAATATTCCTATCCTCCATCCAATTGGGTTGCGATCTATAATTACTTGATTTATTATTGCCGTGTAAAATTTCAAAAGCAAAAAAATAAAAGAAAAAGTGTGTTTGTGTTTTGTTATGGTGTTAACATATTATCTCTTTTGTTGTTACAGAGTATCAATATTTCAATTATGAGCTATGTGAGAACATTACGGGTTACCTTAAAAACACAGAAAGGCTTCATCGATGAGAAATTGTTCAAATCATGCATGGTGAACGCTTTTGAAGCCATATCCAAAGCAGCAATGGAGATGTCAGAAAAAAGCAAAGCTTAAAGCCTTAAACCTACAACCTACATGTATAGGAGGGAAAGCTAAGAAGGCTTCAACCGTTTTGGAGCTTTCTCACTTTTATTAAGTATAATTCCAACAATAAAGAGAGGTCGAATTAATGTTCAGTTTCAATTGTTTTAGGATTTTAGCTAGAATGGACATACATATAATTAAATATCCATAAGTTTTTGTTTTTTTTTTTTTTACATGAACCAACAACTTTAAGTTTGTATTTATTAAGAGGGACTCGGATAGGAGAACTGCTCAAAATACTGCTCAATATTTTGTTTGGTAACAATAGACTGAAACAAAAATTTCAGTTTTTATCTTTAAAATCTTAATCCCTTTAATATCTCCGAAAAATGACAATACAGGAGATTGAAATTTTTAAGAATAGATACTAAAATTTTAATAATTTTTTTACTCAAATACTTTTATTCAACTCTAAAGTTTTTAATATTAAATTTTATTTTGTTTCTATTTCCTAATTTTTATTTTTTTAGTAAATTTCAAATCAAACATAATGTCAAACTTAAATTTAATTTTAGTTTTTTTTTCCTGAATCTCTTTCTCCTAGTTTTTCTCTCCCAGACGGAGTCTAAGTAAAAAAATTATACAGTTCGGGCCTAAATTATGAAAGCATAGCGAGTGAAAAATATTAACCCACCTTTATTTCTAGAAAGTGTATGTATAATAGGAACAGCTTTTTTATATCCACCAATTCAGTAGGTTTCCCCCCATCTGCATCTCATTATCTGTGAGATTAACAATAGAGTTTAGTCAATAGTCATAGTGATAAAGTAAAGAAAGTTTTGCTTTAATCTAATGAAAAAAAATTAATAATTTAATTATTCTGTTCGCCTGTTGTTACTTATAATTTTATTAAAATTTTAATTAGATTTATATATATATATATTATTTCTTTTAATTAAGTCCATACACTGATATTATAATTAAGTATCTATTGTAACAAAAATATTAAATATAATTGAATATTTTATTACATAAAACAAATATGCCCATTTTTAGGGCATCAAATTCTAAATAAATATACATTCATATAATAGAATATTTTATTATATCTAATGTTTATGTTATGATAGAAAAAATTTAATATGATGCAGTGATCTAACATCTAATTAAAAGAAAAAAAATTATAAGAACTGAATTGAAAATCTAATAAAATTATAAAAATTAATAGAATAATTTCATGTAAATTACTTTGTCTCTATATAATTTATATATTTTATATTTTTCTTTACTTTTCTAAATTTAATTTGTATGATTACTTTTTTTAAATCTTCTATAGAGGAGATAAGAATGAGTATAAGGTAAATAATTTGTTGATAACAATGTTTTTGTTTGAAGATTTTTTCATTTATATAGGTTTTTTTTTTTCTAAAATAAATTTAAAAAACACTTTATACCCTAAAAAAAAACTGACATTATTTTTCCAAATAAATTTTTTTCCCAGTTAATGGCCCAAATCAAGGTAACCAAGCCCGATTTGTGCAGCTCCCAAAACTAATAAAGATACATGGTGATGGTGATGTGATGTTGTGCTTTTTTCCTTAAAATGCTATAACTAGTAGCGTATTTTTTGTGAGTACGAAGGTGTGATGATATGTTTTGTTCTTAGAAATCTTAAATAATGTTTATTTATTTTATTTTATATGTTACTTTTTGTAAGAATTTTTTTTTTAAATAAATAAAATTAAATTCATATTTATCAAAATCTATAAGCCTACAATTATTTTCATTTTTCATTTTATTATCAGTATCGGCCTAACGCGGTACTGGGTTCATTTCAGTACCGCCTTAGGCCGGTATTTAAAGATCAATTAAATAATCTAACATTTTCTAATTAAATAATCATCACTATCAAAATTACACAAATCATAATTTCTAATGTGCACTAAGATTAAATAATCATACATGTTGAAAATAAAATAATAGCTATCATAACTTATAGGTAAAAATTTAATAATCTAACATACTCTAATTATTAGTTATCATCACTATCAAAATTAAAGCAATTATAACTCTTAATGTATACTAAGATTAAATAATCATACATGCTGGAAATTAAATAATGGCTATCTTAACTGATAGGCAAAAATTTAATAATCTAACATACTTTAATTAAATTATCATCACTATCAAAATTAAATAATAGTGATCATAACTCTTAATGTGCACTAACATTAAATAAGCACACATGCTAAAAATTAAATAATGGCTATCATAACTTATAGTTAAAAATCTAATAATTTAACATACTCTAATTAAATTATCATCACTAACACAATTAAACAAATCATAACTCCTAATGTGCACTAACGTTAAATAATCATACATGCTAAAAATTAAATTAACTCCTAATGTACAATACGATCAAACATACTCTAATTATTAGTTAAAATTACTTATAATAAGAAAGATATGAATTCTTACTTGGAAGTCCTGTGCCCAACCACGTGAACCTCCCGACTGAGCCTGTTGATGTCCGGACTACGCAACGCAGGCTGTCGTTGGCCACGCCCGGCGGTTCGGCCTCGTCCCCCGGCGGCAGGTGGTCGCCGTCTGCGCCCCGCTGCCTCACTTTGATCACCCCTTGCTATAACAGAACAAATAACGCTTTTTTTTTTTCCTAGAATGTGAGAGAGAGAGAGTGATTATTAACAAAAATCTATCCTCACTACCGCCCCATATATATAGGCGAATAAAAGGTCAGTACCGGCCCATCATGAAGCGGTATTGCTCTTAACTCAGTACCAGCCCATTAGGGGGCGGTATTGGAATGAACGCAGTACCAGCCTAAGGAGGTACTGGGTTTATTTCAGTACCGCCTTCTGTCAAGTCCCACATCGGTTGGGGAGGAGAACGAAGCATGCCTTATAAGGGTGTGGATACCTCTCCCTAGCATGACGCGTTTTGACGAGTGAGTGTGGGGGGCTTAGGCCATCATCCCTATTGTCAGAAACAAAACCGTGAGGTTGGGTGAGTGTGGGGGGACGGTTGTCCATCATCCCTACCGACCAAAGCGGACAATATCGTGCTAGCGGCTGGACTGTTACTGATGGTATCAGAGTCGGTTCTGAATCGATGTGCCAGCGGGGACGCTGGGCTCTCTTAGGGGGGTGGATTGTCAAGTCCCACATCGGTTGGGGAGGAGAACGAAGCATGCCTTATAAGGGTGTGGATATCTCTCCCTAGCATGACGCGTTTTGACGAGTGAGTGTGGAGGGCTTAGGCCATCATCCCTATCGTCAGAAACAAAACCGTGAGGTTGGGTGAGTGTGGGGGGGCGGTTGCCCATCATCCCTACCGACCAAAGCGGACAATATCGTGCTAGCGGGTGGACTGTTACTCCTTCGGTTCTGATAATAGAATGGAAAATGAAAAATAATTGTAGGCTTGTAGATTTTGATAAATACGGATTTAATTTTATTTATTTAAAATTTTTTTCCCATTTTGTAATATATTAATATATGAATTAATAATTTAAATTAAATTAGATTATTTTATTTCATATATAATTAAATTTTCTTAAAAAAGTTAAACAATAGAAATTATTTTTTTCATTTGTCAAATTTTGGTAGTAATAATAAAAAAACAAGAAATATATCGGAATTACTATCGAGTGTATTCCGACGCTAATATCATCAGATTTTGCATAGGTTTTTCCGACAATACCTAGTATACCCAAATTGTGAAAAGGTATTAGTGTCGTCGGACTGGAAAATTCTATGATAATCTTGAAGATAAATCAATGGCGCGAAAAGATATGAATGGCGCGTGATGTTACCATAGACATGCATTAGCGTCAGATTTATTCGACGAAAATTAATTAAAAAATTTCTTGCGGGTATTACTGTCGGATTCAGGTCACCAAAAACAAAAACAAAAAAATTTTGGTACACCTATTAGCATCGAGTTAATCCGACGATAACCTAAATGCACCATGTTTTATTTAATTTTCTGAATTACTGTTTTATTACTTAGTATAACCTAAATCTCGTTATTAATTAATGATGCGATATTTTCAATACAAATTTTATTGTAGTGGAAAATTGATCTGATCTCATTAATTTAATTTGAGTTAAATAGAAGAAGAAGTCACCAAAAAAAAAAAAAAAAAAAAATAGAAGAAGAGACTCTCATAGAACGAGAGACAGAGAGTAAGAGAAAAATCAACCAAGGACCCATGGAAGAATTTTGGGACAATATTGCACCGGGAAGGGGCATCACACCTTAAATGAAGCTTAAATTTACATCAACATTAAGCTATGTTAGTATATGTCAATTTGAAGAATGTTGTAGGAAACTATATGCAATAATAATAACAATACAATATGGTGTTAGCTAGTCGAAAAAAAAAAAAAATAGCCAATATCAAACAACAGTATAAAAAAATTCAATTAATTTGAAATTATTATTTTGTCTTTATTTTTAGTTTGACTAACTAATTATAAGTTATGAGTATTTTCTTTAATAATAATGTTCCTACCTATAATTCACGAACACTGATATGGACATGGGATATGATATGACACCTGTCATGCGGACATACTGATTTCAATTTTTTATATGACAAGGTAACACGATATATAATAAAAAATATTATGTATTTTTAAAAATAATTGCATTAATGTCTTGATATTTTATTTGTATTAAAATACAAATTAAGATTTTAAATATTTTTAATGTATTTTTTAATTATATAAAGTATTTAAGATAACCTTAGTTTTCATAAATAATAATATATACTATTTTTAAACTCCTTTTAAAAATATAAGTTAAGAATAAAGTTGGACATATAGACACGTGATGATATTTTGATGTGTCAAACTTGTTCGAAGAAGGTTTTTTTTTTGGTTTTATAAGGACATGGATGAACATGTTGACGAGTGTTAATGAGTATTGTGTTCAAAATGTGTACGACACGGAGATATGGCAATGGTTAATCTCGAAGCATAATTAACTTTCTTTAAAACTTGTTTCACTTGATTTTTTGTTCAATTTTCAACAGAAAATATCGATCAAGCTTGCACCACAATCTCGTAGTCGGGGATTGGGTTGCGACTCCTCTAAAATAGAAAAATATGAGTTCTGCCCAAATTTTTTGCTAAAATGGATTTCAAATACTTTGGTGCAAAAAAATGTAAAAACTTTATTGATAATAGAGAACTAATTACAACCAAAAAATTACTACAAGATTTGAGAAAATAAACTTCCACCGACAAGAAATGCACTTTGACTGAAATGAAATTTGACAGACAATAAATATACTTCGACCATCAACAAGACATAAGAAATAAACTTCGACTGAAAACATAAGTTGAAGAACAACTTGAGGAAATTACAAAAATTGAAATAACTGAAAGAAAAATGATAATAATGAAATAAATTTGACAAGAACATAAATAAAGAAGATGAACATTTCGTAATTCACATACTGCATTTGTACTCTATTGATTTCCGTACATTAATGCGACTGGGAATTTATGCAGAATTTTGTCTAATATTGATTTATGTCTAATATTTTTTATGATCCTCATATTTCTTTGATCATATTCCTCCAACTCATATATATCAATAGTAGAAAATTATTATTATTATTATTTTTTTTGTCTTGGGAGTTCCTTTCTTTAGACTATCTCAGGACTGCCAATTGAGGCTAGCTCAGTTGGTGCAACTAGTGTTGCTAGGTATTTTTCCTTACCCATGTCCCCAAGTTCAAGTCATGTAATCACCAAAAAAAGACTATCTCAGGACTCCTCATTTATTTTGAGTTATTTGTTAGTCAAAAGTCGAATTTCACAGCAACACAACTAATTATTTATTACCCATTGACTAATATTGATTTATGGTTTCAAATCTGATTAATGATCATGCATATTAATTGTTTGATAGTCACGTGTATTATTATACTTATCAGCTACCCCCCAAATTCAATGCAAATAAGTGTATCATCTTAATTCTTACCCACTTGTTTCGATATGATTGAAGACTCTTCCAACTATCCAGTCATCCACACATCAACTATTTTTTTTTCCCCAAAATGATTAATCCATCACGGATCAGAATTTTATTTAAGAGTTCGTTATTGATTATTAGGTTACTACATTTACAAGGCATGATTCGAATCCCTAACATTTATTTAAACGAATTATTGAATTAATCACTGAACCAACTCAATATCAATTCACCAATCAACTATATATTATTGAACACAAAGCATAGATACAATATAACACGCGATATGCACGCTATACGATAGATATGAATACAATAAGAATATGTTAAGGTTTCGGACATGTCCGTGCGTCCTACATTATTGATATTTTTATCCGTATATGCCATTGTTGAATCCTTAGAATATTACTATTTTTTTTGGTAATTATTTCTCATGTTCTGTTGAAATTTAAAGTATAGATATAAAAATACGGTCTATTTAATTTGTGTTTTTATTTTTTATTTTGTTTTAAAAAAATAGTAAAAATAATGTTTTTTTGTTTTGGTTAAAGTTTGTCCAAAATTAAATTTATCTTTGCTAAGCTAACTCTTTCTTTTTTTTCTCTCAAAATATTAATTACTTGAACTTGTGATGGACTCGGATTTTTTTTTATAATAAATATAATAAATATAATATTTACCATATTGGACACGGGCTGGGAAAATTACAAATATAGACTGTTGTATCTTAACACGGGCTAGGCAGGCCCAATATGATATTTTCGAATAAATTGGTCCATCCTAGCCCGTGTTAGTGGGATTTTTTTGGCTGCTTCCTAACACGGGCTTGGGAAGCCCGTGTTAGGCCCTGTGCCTTTTTGTTTTCATTGTAACACGGGCTAGGGCACACCATGTTAGCCAAATTTCTACTCCCTTGCCCGTGTTATCCCATAATGAGCCAGTGAAGCCCGTGTTACCAACACAAGTATGCCTAGCCCGTGTTAGGGCCTCACTTTGCCTTTAAAAGAAGCTCTCCGCTCCCCGGTCCTTCATACAAAAACATGAGGGAGATGAACGGTGCATGCAAGCTGCGGCAAAAAATTTGCGGCTTGTCGGTGGGTTGGGAATGGGTGGTTTTGGCAGCTAGAGAACGGCTAGTGGCGGA
>JASCZI010211652.1:1708-23924 GCA_036250425.1 Stylosanthes scabra | reverse complement strand
GCAATAATCATCCAATCATAGATGAAAGGAAAAGAACACACAAACCATGTGAGTTTTGAGCCTAATCGAAGTGGTCATCTTTACCACTTAATTTTCCTTCATGTGTATTATTTCCTTTCCTATGACTACGATTTTTGCCTTGCCTGATTCTCCATGCCTGTTGCTGTTTATATTCTGTGTATTCATATGATTTAAGGCCTTCTTTGTTTTAGCCCACTAACCAAATAAAGCCTTACCATGTACATTTATCCTTTGCACCCGAACTTTGAGCCTTGTATCCCTTTGTTCTTATTATAGCTAAACATCAAGCCTCAAAAAGTGAAAAACCAGTGCACAATCCTACTTGATCTTCTGATTGATCCAAGATTTAGCAGGGTGGTTTTAAAATTTTTTGAGAGAAGAAAATGAAGGGAATCAAAATGAACCATTCGTGTGAAGGATGAAAAGAACGGAAAAATCCAAAAAGAAAAAAATCAAAGGGATTTGGAGGGCACATGCACGCACTAAAGCGCTGAAAAAGAAAGAGGCACTCGCACAAACATCAAAAGGGACGGCAGGGAAATGAAAAATTAAAAAGAAAAGCTCTGAAAAAGTACCCTTGTCGCCTCAGGCAGCAAAGCTGCAGAAAAACAATGTTAAAATGCGAGTGCCATGCAACTAAAAGAAGAAGTGCGTGTCATGAAAGCAAAATGGGAAAATGGGAACAGAGTGAAGAACATCAGGATAGGTGTCTTGGATTAATCAGAATGTTCAAACTTTTAGCGCACCTTTCCCAAATTAATACTTCCGAACCTTCACCCTAGCCCTATTACAAGCCCAAAAAGACTTTTCTGATGATTACACAGATATACACAGCAGCATAGACTGACGAGATGAAAGGCAAGTCAGGAAAAGCAGGAATTGGATGGGAACCGAGAGCCTTTTTAACCCGATACACAGAGAGCTGAGCGTAAACACGACCGGGTAAGGTTCTTATTCTTTAATTCTGTGATTGGTGAACCTTTGCACTGTGTGAGATCAATTATATATTTTCCTTGAGCTTAAACGATTCGGTTGGGTTAGTGCTTGCTGCAGTACTCTCTGCCCACTCTTGCATAGTTTTTGATTTCCTTCTATGTATGCATAATTATTCCTTCATAGCATTGGTGTTCACTCCTCTAAATTTGATTTAATTGGGCATGAGGACATGCCAAGATTTAAGTGTAGGGAGGTGATGAAACCCATTTCGACGGTTCATTTTACTGCTTTAATTGATTAACTATCACCTCTTCATCGTTTAAACACTAGCAAAAAAGGTCAAATTGCACTTAGTAGTTCCTTAGGGCTGTAATTGTAATATCTACTATTCCGGCCAATATTTACTATGTTTTGAACTGTTTCCCATTCCGCACGATGCCTTGATGTGCGTACTTAAGTGTTTTAGGATATACCAGGCGGAGTTCGAGCGGAAGTGGCCGAAGAGAGCGAAAGGAACGAAAAGATCGCAACAAAACCTAGAAGGCCATTGCTGGAGCCTATGCGTACGCATCTGAGCGTGGGTGGCACGCCCAATTGCTAATCTCGGCACCTATGCGTATGCATATGAAGCCTCCATGCATACGCATAGGTCAATTCCAGTATCTATAAATAGAGGAGCCTTTCACCATTTCAAGGGAGCCCACTTCCACATTTAGCTTAGTTTTTAGGGTTCCATTTTAGGTTTATTGTCCATTCACTAGCCATACTTTTTATTTTTATTACTTGTTTTGTTTATTTTACTGTTACTCTATCAAACTTCAATTTCAATTAAATTACTTTACCGTTATTCTGTCCGTTTTATTTCTTGCAAACCGCTATTTTATATACTGTTATGCTGCCAACTTATTTTCCGCTTTTATGATTTTCGCAATTAGTGAGTAGAGTCCTATAGTGTCTCGGTTGTCAGGTGAAATGTGCAAATAACCGGAGCTGCAAGTCCCCATAAAGATCATGTTAGAGGAATGGGTCAATCCCGTAAAGCTATACGCCCTACACCCCTGCTAGCATAGTGGCAGTTCCTTGACCGTACGAGGTTCGCCACAGCAGCATGGCACAAGTGCTTGGGAACCTGGTGACAGCAGGTCTGACCCGGTGACAGCGGGGATCCTATAGAGTCTGTCAGCTCTGGGCATAGATCAGAGGCTCCATATTTCGCTAACGCGCAAGAGGTCCTGGTGATAGCAGGATTGTACCGGTGACAGCGGGTTACTCTTGGGAGCCAGGAGCTGAGACACGAACTCCAAGCAACACCTGCTCCAAATGTGAGTTGAACCCGGAACTGTGGGTTCGTTTGCCACACAGCTAGTTGGTATCCAATATAGCGGAGGTTCCTCTTAGGGGGTGTCTAATCGATCTGGGACACAGCAGCAGTGACAGTGATGCACCGTATTTCAACTCATGGCCGGGACACTCCTTTTATTATCGGCTTATTTACTGCCTTTTAACTGCTTATTTACTGCTTTCAACCTGCGAACTACTTTCAACCAATCTCAACTGTCGAAAACATACTTTTCCTTCCGCTTCCTGAGCAGAACGACCCGACTCCTACTCGGTATTTTGGTTGCACAATGTGACACCTCTTTTTAAAACGTCTCGACGCAGCCCGCGAGGGATAAGGTGCCTTCAGACTACAATGACGAAAGCATCCCCACCCGAGTGGGCGCGTCAGAGGCGTTGGAGGCTGACAACGGTGGTGGGAAGACGACAGTGATGGTGGACGAGGATTCTCCTCTACCATGCAGAGAACGACGCTACGCGATAACTAATAAGAAGAGTAGAAGACAGGGACGACGCGGCAACGAAGGCAAACCTCTGGCAGCGATGGAGATGCGGTGGTGATGGTGGGTTTGGTGCTGCCTAGGGTTTGTGACGACAGAGAGCTCTTTGGCTCTCTTCTTCCCTTCGGAGAGCTTATTTAACAAAATAATTTATTAATAATAATAGTTATAGGGGTAAAATGGTAAAAATGGTGGTTTTAAACCAAATTGATACCTTTGTGACTAGTTTGATAAAAAATAAAGGTTTATAACCAATTTGATTTTGAGCTCAAACCTTTATGACTAAAACAGTAGTTATCCCTTGATTATAGTATACAATTTTTTATGTAGTTATTTGAATTAAATTCAAATTTTAACTTTAAAGTAATTAAACAAAACATATTAAAAAATATTAATGAACAATTTTATTGACGTTTAGAATTTAGAAGAAAATATAAAAAAATTAGATTATTTTTTAAATTTAATTTTCATGCACCGTCAGTATGAAAGAGTTTTACACATGTATTCAATCAGGTGTTACCACATCAACAAAAGCAATTAATTTTCAAACCCACTATTTCTAAAGTTATATAAATGTATAAATATGAGTAAATGACTGTGTAAAACTATTTACACCGTCAGTGTATTAAAACTAAACTCTTATTTTGTAATCAAAAGAAAAGATTTTAAGTGGGCTTACTTCTTGCCAGCCCTCCAATTTATCATTGACGGACTAGCATTATGAACATGCAATACTGCCAGCTCCCGTGTAGTTCAGTGGTAAGGAGGCAGGTCTCCCGAGCTGAGTATCCATCCGGTTTCTGGTAGTGTGCATGTGTTTAGCCTAAAATTGGAGGCTATTGTCCAATCTAACAAAAAAAAAATACAATACTTTAATACATAGTTATTAAAATCGGATCGAACTGGCCGACCAAAAAATCGGAAACTAGACCCGTGACCATAACCTGTACCACTAGGCTAGCTATAGCTTTTGAACATTCATATGCTACTTAAAATATAAAATATTAAATATATATTTTAAAACAAACGAAGAATCATCTATAATCATTTTGAATTGATGTTACTGATGAAATGTATTTTTTTCTTTTGTAAATTGTTATTTTTGTCCTCAAATGTCTTTCAAGTTATTTTTATATTTTTTTAATTATAATTTTAATTTATACCCATTATTTCTTAAATTAATTATATTTTTAATTATATATAATTATTTAAATAAATATTAAATTTTACTAAACATCTTTAATGACACTTTTTTTACAACTATGCTTTTTGACAGGCAGTCCATATTCGTGCTGGCGGGCTACCCGCTTTGTCTGTTACCACCCGGGGTACATACAAAAATGCCCTAGCAGAACTGTAGCTTCGCTGCTTTCACATCTCATCGTCTCTGGTTGGCTGGTTGCTGCCCCTCCTCACGGACCCTTCCTCTTCCTACTTCTCCTCTTCAGTCGAATTTGCCGCCGCTCCTACCGCAATCGCAGCCGTTCATCAATCTTCGTCATCTCTCGTCGAGCTTCGTGACCACTCCTCCGGTTGGCCTCTGCTCGTAGATCTTCGCCGGCTCTCGTTGAGCTTCACCGCTGTCCTGGTACTGTTTTCTGCTGGTTTTTACATTCCTTAATTGTTATTGCTGCTGCCGTTTACTTTGTCTTTATATACAAATTAGTTACCGACTGCTGTTAAATTACATTGTTGTTGCTGCTGCTGCTGCAATTGTCATTCAGTCACTATAAATGACTAAACTACTGCCTTATGTTTACCTTGAAGCTTCCAAAGAGGGGGTATGGCGACAGCTGAAGAGAGTCAGAAAGAGGAAGGGGCGAACCTACTCGGCTCGCCGACCTTCAGCGAGCTGGGAAATGGGCGTTTCAAGTGCGTAGAGACTGGTCACGAGGTCCTCTCGAAGGACATAGACTTGTACTCTCGCAGCAAAAAGTGCCGTTTGGGTCTCATCGATTTTGCATTGTCTAATAATAAACCACCTCTGAATATGTTCAAGCAAGACCCTCTTTGCCGGTAACTAACCCCGTATCTTTGGTATTCTTTTCAATTTAATAAGAGTCCAATCCTAATAGGTGGACGTAAAGGTGTAGGAGAAAGTCAAGAGAATAAATAAGTTAAAAAAGATTAACTGAATGTTTAACGAATAATTAACAATGGAATTTGGTTTTCTCTTTGCCTATGCTTGTGTAACAAAATATATACCGTCTGACTCTGTTGAATGGCATATATTTTCCTTTTTTTTCCCAGTTCAAAGATTATATGTAAGCTAACTGGAGACAAAGTGAATAAGTCAGAGAAACATATCTGGAAGCATATGACTGGGAAGAGGTTCCTCAATAAGTTGGGTTAGTTGTTGCGTCTTTTTTCTCACTCAGATTTTGGTTTGGATGATATGGAGTGAGATCTCGTGCTTGTGCTAGTTTTCGCGTCATATATGATTTGCGAATGCATTTTGGTTTTATATTATGCTTCGTCAACTGATGCATTTTTAGCTTATATCTAATCAGAACAAAAAGAAGAGCAGAAGTTGGTGGGTCATGGAATTGATGGCATGGAATGCTCAGAGGAACCCCAAAGTGCAGAAAATGGCAAAAAGGATAAGAAGAATAAGAAGAAGAAAAAGAAGAAGAGTAAAGAAAATGGGGTTGAAGTCAGGGATCCTTCTAATGATGGCAGCTGCAGCGAAGAGGAAGATTTCTGGATGCCTCCTGTTGGTGAACGTTGGGACAATGATGACGGAGGAGATCGATGGGGGACGGATTCAGAGTCAGAGCAAGAAACTGAGGAGAGAGAAAGAGACATAACTGGTATGTGTACCCTTAAAATGATATTTATTAACAAAAGAACCACTTTGTTATTACCACCATACACTTTTGCAACCTGATGCTGAATTACTGCTGATATTACTTTATGATAAATAGTTCAGTTTGGCCAAGGAGAACACCCCAAATGAAGAAAAATGAAGAAGTAGAAATTGCATGAAATTCTTGTTTAGAAATATTGACAATTTATTGCAAGAGGTTAGAAGCTCCTATTAGGACACTTGTTAGGGATATCCCCATAGTATAGTTTTTAAAGTACACATTGAAAATTAAAGGATTTTAGATTTTGAAGAACTTTCTACATTAGACAACTTAACAAGTGCTCTTAGGGTAAGTATTAGTTAACCATTAGCTATTGTTAGCAATTATTATTGTTATGACCAAGCTTGAAGGAGTTAAACCCCATTTTGGTTCCTGAGATTTGCAATTTGCACCAGAATGGTCCCTAAGATTCCAATTGCACCATCTTTGTATCCAATATTGACAAGAATTAGATGAAAAGGGAATCAGGGACGAACTTGGTGCAATTTTTTCAATCTCAATGACCGAAATGGTGCAATTGGAATCTCAGGGACCATTTTAGTGCAAACTGCGAATTTCAGGACCAAAATGGGGTTTAACTCGCTTGAAGGATGATAAAAGAGGAATATGACTATAAGATAAAGGAAGGAATATTACAAAAGGATGGGAATATAAGGGATCCTGTTTATAAAACCAATAAATAAACAAAAGATCAGATCAACATAGTATCCCAATCTCTCATGGCCTTTATACAAGATAGAGGTTAAATGTCTAATTCTAGCCCATAAAAGTTTGACCTGAAAATCTTATCATTCAGGGTGCATAAGTTGCCCTTGAGCCAAATACTCCGATTGGTGGTGTATAATTCACAATGCCAAAATTTTGCCCTTGTTCTCCCAAAACTAACAAACTTAGTCAACAAAAACTGATCTAAGTGACTATGTTGATGATTTTTTTAATAGATGGTTTTCCTGATGATGAGGGTTGCCGGGAGTCAGAAGAGTTATCATCGAGGTATTTTGCTTCCCTTTGAATTTAAACAAAATGAGATAATTTTTAGTGTTTAGGTCAAGTCCCTAGCAAACAATAGGTCCAACTTTTCATCTTGTCCAAAATATATTGTTGAATTTCTGTTTCCCTACCCTGCAGGACAAAAAGAATGTCCATAGAGGTTGGACCAAGCAACTTTGCTTCAAGAAAGAAGAAAAGTAAGAAAAACCAAGAGACGTAATATAGTTTGGTAAGTTTAGTTTAGTTGGAGAGAAACTAGTGCAACATATATGGTCGAAACTATCTCATATCAAGATGTTTACCTCAGCAGATATGTGAATTGCTGGAAACTGGATTGTCCTCAAATTCTCAAGTATTCAATCCAAGTAAGGTGTCAGACCCAAGCACACTTTGTGTAAACTTGTAGGTTCATGTAGTTGTTTATGATTTGGCTTTCAAGTAAGCAAACTTTTGTTTTATGAGGAGACCGTTCTATTCTTGTTATGTTATTCCTTTAAATCAGTTATATCAGCTCCAACTATTTTGAAGAAGCTGAATTCTTTACATACTCCTATTAATAAGAGTTACTTTTTACTTAAGTTAATTAGCCTTTTCTATTGCACTCTTGTACCTAAAATCTCTAAAGAGATAAAGGGTGTTTTTGTTTGATTTCCAAAAAAAAAGTTTACAACTTGAATTTTTTATTTTTATTTTTTTTTAAAGCTAGATGATTGCACCTTAATTTGTACATCCCTCGATATTGTGCTATATGCTAGAGGGGAATGGATCAATTCCTTATTAGGGGGCAAAGTGATCCTCAATGGTCTTTTTTACGGTAAATGGTGCTCTAATTATTATGGTGACTTGAAAAATGTAAATATTAGCACAGAAATTTACGTTTTTTATGTTAATGTTTACATTTTTTCGTGTTACTAAATGATGTGTATAGGTATGTACAATGGTACATCTAGTATTACCGTTCTTAAAATTATACTCACCTTTCTTGATATGTAAGTATATGATATCTGGTACTCTTTTATATTTTAAGTTATGACATTGATTTCTTGTATAAACGTGATACTAGTGTGTTTTGTATATAATAGCACTTAATTTAACGATACCTGTCTGTAATAGTGTAATTCATCCTTGTTATTTTTGGGAATAATTATGGTATTGCATTTCAAATTTTCAATGTTGTTGGTTTTATCTTGTTTCCACATTTGACCGGTTAATGGTACACTAACCAAACAACGCAGACGAAAGAACCATAGCATGGTGGCAATCACATCAATGGTAAAGTATCCACGCTCATAAAAGCCTAAAAAGTAACAATTTGTGAAAAGCCAATAGAATCACGGTATTGATGATCTTTCGGGTGGCTATTAATTTTGTCATCTAGAATGTTGTTATTAGTTGCAAAACGCAAGTCACATAACACTTGCTTTCTATCAACTTTTATTATTCGATACTAACCCTAAAATTACGTTGCTAGTCTTAAACGAGTCTTAAACGAGAAGCAAGAGTTGCCTTGGATCATACTATGGGGGTTGTGTTGCTTATTTGGGATTGTATTTCCTCGATTCTATTTTAGTTAACAAGCTAAAGTCTAATATTTTAACATGTAATTTCTATGTTGGACCACAAACAATTATATTGTGAGTATAACAAACTTTGTTTGAAGAATTGCACCCATTATTAACTTTTACCGCTAAATTTGGCTATTACCAAATGGTGTCTAAGATGTTTCCATAGAAAAGGGTTGTGGTAAGGTGGATATGGGTTCAGATCTCATGGAGAAAAATTTTGAGGATGGGGTTCATTGGGATATAGGGTTGATAGGAATACAATGATTGAGTGACTTTTTCAAAGCAATAATTTTAGACACAAATCTATTTTTTCCAATTAAGTTCAACCAAGTTATTACTGTTCACGCCGTTCACGCGCGGACTATTTGCGCGCACGCACTGTTCACTTATTTTCTAGTGTCTCTCTCAAATAAAGATAATCTCAAAGTAAAGATACAAGTAAAACAAACAGAATTTTATATGTACAACTAATAGAAATTTATATGTACAATGAACAGAATTTTATTCTTATCATGAACAAGTTTTTATAGATGTTACTAATTCTTGTTCATAGAATCTTGTGTACTCGTAACTGGTTCACATCACTAAATGAGAAACAAGATATTGATATAGCAATAAGCATATCACTTCTATTCTTTCTTTACCTCTTTATTTATTAATTCTTATTTTGATTATATATTTCTGTTCAAGAGAACTATAAAAATTTGTTCGTGGAAATTATAAAATTTTGTTCAAGCATTTTTTTAAAAGTTTTATTAGTTTATTTCTTTATTATTCATATTAACTAATAAAAACTTGTTCACGTCAATTATAAAAAAATTATTCGTGGCAATTATAAAATTTTGTTCAACCATTCTTTGGAGTCTTATTTGTTTCTTTATTAATTATTCATGTCAATTATAAAAACATGTTCATATCAACTATAAAAATATGTTTGTTATATTTATAAAATTTATTTGTTGTGTTTACATTTTCTGTTCGCCGAAATATTGATTTTGTTTTTACAATTTTTGTGTTGTGGATGAATGTAAACCCCAAGACAATAATAACCCAAATTAAGGAATTAATTATTAAATCAAAGTAAATAAACTAAATAGTTAAATAAAGCCTTACGTAAATTAAATAACAATACACTCAGAATTTGGGGATTTCGCTGGAATCTTTAGATTCAGTGAATTTTTTTTAGTGAAAATGGGTAAGCCGTTGCTAAGTGCTACGCGGTATCCCGGACCGTTAATTTAAAAGACAGTACCGATTTAGGACAGTCGGGAAAAACGTAAAATGAGATTAAGAATATAGAAACGCTCCTAAAAATATTTGGGACGCGAACACGAACACTCATCCTAAAGATTTTGGCCAAAGTGGGCCGAGTACATGAAATTACATCTTTGCCCCTCATTAATGATATAAGGGGCTAGAGCCCCATCACACTTCAACCTTCTTCTTAGATAAAGAGATAGAGTTGAAGGGGTGGTGGAAGCACTATTTACCACCAACTTCTAACCTCCGCAACTTCCACACCGGCGCTCCGATTGGCGCATCGTTTGCGGCGACGCGAAGCTCTTCCCTTCCTCTTCGATTCTTTATCACTTTTGAGGTAAGAAACTCGAATTTCCCTTCTCATTTCAGAGCCCTAAGTTCTGCGAAAATTGGGATTTTTGGGTGTTAAAGTTTTTGTGATTCTTGATGTTATAGGAGTACTCAAGCTTGGGTTTAAGCTAAGAATCACCACCCATAACGTTGATTGAAGGTAAATGCAATCACACCCTTTATTCTAGTTAATTTTTATGAACTCTAGATTGAGAATTTTGGGATTTTGTGGTTATAGATGATAGTTGGTGATGAATAGAGGGTAGATGAGCTAAATGGAGGTTATGGAAGCTAACTAGAATCATGGGTGTGGAAATTTGTGCTTGGATGCTCAATGGTGTGGAGGAACCACATATTGACACGTTGAGCTTGGAGTCCAAGTATGATTTAGGTTTCGGTAAGGTAAAATGTAATCTAGCATGCTAATCTAGGCTAGTTAGACCTAGGACAACCTTTAAAATGAATGAAGATGAAAGGAAATTTAGGAGGTTTAATGAAATGAATATAAACATGCTAGATGAATAATGAATAGGTTGGTTGTTTGTTGGTGAAATGATGAATGTTGATGCTTGATGTTTGATGATCAATGATGTTTGATGGTTCATAAATAAATTAAATGCTAAGTCTAATTATCTTTCTCGATGTGTGCAAATATGATGTATGAATGTATGAAAAATGTTTTTAAAGACTTAGTACCTATGCATGAGATGGCTAATTGAAGTCCCTAAGATTGAACAATTAATGTTTTAAAGAAAAAAAATTGAAGTAATGTGTTTTGGGAGTTAGGAAAGATGGTTTTGATCGGAAAATGTTTGGTTTTGGATTTTGACCAAAATACTGTGTTTAAGTGAACTTCGGTGAGCCGTAGATCGATGAATGTTTCAAGAAAATGGAAGGAAAAGATGTGTTTTCAAAACTTGTTTTAGTGTTTAATAAAAGTTTCTAAAATGAAAGGATTCGGCTATGTGAGTTGCATGTTTTGATGGTTTAAAGTTTAATAAAAGTTTTAAATTTCTGCAGAGTTCAATTCTACTATAGTGAATCGACTCACCCTGCAATGAGTTGACTCACTGTACTTATATTTTCAAAGAAAACGGGTTTCCAGGCCTTGTGAGTCGACTCAGCCTTCCTATGAGTTGATTCATAAGTGATCCATAGCCAAATTTGAATTTCTAAGTTCCAGGGAATCAACTCAATTCCCTTGTGAGTTGATTCGCCTGAGATGTTTTCGAAAAAAAGAATTTTCTAAGTGTATAGAGTCGACTCTACAGGTGTAAGATTCGATTCATTTTACAACCGATTTGAAAATGAAATTTCAACGTTGCAGGGAGTCGTTTCAACTATGCAAGAATCAACTCAAGCTTTCAAAAATGAGATTTTCAAGCTTTGAGAGTCGACTCAGGGAAAGCCAGAGTCTATTCATTTCTAAACAGATTTCAAGGTTTTGATGTCAATGCTCCAGGGAGTCGACTCACTCCAATCTGAGTCGATTCACTGGGAAGAAAATTGTGTTTTTAACGTTTTAAATGTTAAGAAACGATTTTCGTTGCTCTCTAACGTAATTACATCTCATGTATAGTGTTATACCTAAAGAGTTACCATTTTATGATGATGAATGATGAAAACTCCGGGATGGTCCTCTTGGGATGAATGATGATGTGATGTACGTGAGTTAGGTTGAGTGTGAGGGATCCTTCAGGGTTTTCATCCCTACTACCTCACAATAGCGAACTCTCAAACGTAAAGGAAGGCATTAAAAGAGTGCCAATGTCGTGAAAGAGTGACACATCTTGATCAAATGGATATCACCAATGATGAATAATGTTGCAATAGCGATAAGGCGTAAAAGAACGTCCTCAGGGAAGTACGTTTCTGAGAGTGATCCAGGATATATACTAGATCGGTTAGGTTGGCTAAGATAACCGACCAAATGAGCTCATTAGCAATATGCATTCATCATATGCATTTGTGTGACATTGTTTGGTGTGAGATTGCTTGGCTTGTTTATTTATTAGTTGATATACTTGAATTGTATATGTGCTTTTGGATGAAATTTTTGTGTTTGCTAAAACCTAGGGATTTTCATAGTCGGTGTAGGAAAGCCACTTTGGGTGTGATGTGGGGATTAAGGATAATAGAGTGAACCTTAAGTTAAGAGACCCATGGAAGGAATGTAAAATTAAGTTACAAGAAGAATGAAATGAATGAATCCTCTGGATGAATGTAAAGAGTGGAGATAGAAAGAAATGATGAAAGGTAAATGGATTAGCCTAGGATGTTTTGGTTAATTCCTAAGTTATGAAAGAGAATAAGAAAAAAGGTAATAAGGATTAGCAACACTTTTGGAACCTAAGTTAATAGGTGAATGGTGATGAAGGAATTAGGACGAGAGGCATAAGAGATTATAAAGAAATGATAACGGAAAGTGATGTGAGCTTTATTGAGAAAACTCGAGTGATCGAATAGGATCGCCTTGCGGGATCCTGCTAGCTTACCTTATACGGTATCGACACTTTTTATCTCCATGTTTTTCGGATACAGGTTTGAGTTCTAGAAGACAAGCGAAGCAACGCCGATTATATCAGAGGTATAGAGTTTTCTCCACGGTGTCAATGTTATAAGAGTCATGTATGTCAATTGGAGAATTAAGAAAGTTTTACATATGTATGTATATGTATCTTAAGTCAAGATTTCGGATTTAAGCTCCGCAGATACTATGTTAGAGTCATTCGAACCAATTTGAAATCATGTAAATGTATATGCTTATGTATTAAGAAAAGTTTTTATAAGTACGAGTTTATGGCTTTAGTTTCTTGTATCAAGCTCTTGGTTTATATATTACTTCTTAGGTTTTGAAAAGCTACTAATCATGTATTAAGGTTAGGTTGAGGAAACAATATCTTAATATTCCGTAATTATGTTCCGGGCATGATTATTGAATATTAGAGTGTTATAATAAAGAGTACATGTTAGAAATTTCAACGAACAGATTTTTCAAACAGAACGAATAAAGTTTGCAAACAGGATGAACAGATTTTGGAAGTCGCTAATTTCTCAATCTGTTTATGTATTTTTAGGTTTTGATTTGTTTGAATACTGTTAATGTTCTTGTTGTTGGATTATGTTATTTTGAGGTTAAATTCAATCGAAAAAATCTTAATACATGTTAGAAAATTGATTTCAATTGTTTTTCATTATGAATATGTGAAAAGTGTTGCTTGCATTGCTTTTGAATCATTATGTTTCTTTGTTTGGTTCATTTTTATCATGTTTTAATTTTTTGTTCGTTATAGGTATAAAATCTGTTTTTTGTGGTTACATTTTTATTCGTTACAGCGGCGGTGATGGCATCAGCGGCGACGATGGCCCAGCAGAAGAGAAAGTGGCGGCAACGAAAGAAGAAGAACAACAACAACCATGTAACAGAAGAAGAAGAGCAACAACAACAAGAACAACTATCATAACGTAACAGAGGAGGAGGAGCATGAGGAGGAAGAGGTGGAGCTGAGGCGGAGGCAGAGGTGGTGATGAAGAAGAGGAAGAGAGAGGAGGAAGAGGGTAAAAGAGGCGAAGGCAGAGGGGGTGAAGAAGAAGAAAAAGAATAATAATAATAATAATAAGAAGAAACAACAGTAACAGTAGCGTGAATACACAGACGTGAAGTGAGAGTGGGGAAGATTTGCTTGGTTTGCTTGATTATGTGTACACCTAACGGTATTGTTTTCAAAGAGTTGATAAAGAAAAATGGTGTCTGGAATTGACTAAGTCGAGTGTTTCTTCAATTCCATTCATGTGGTGAAATTGTTGTCCCCTTTGGAAGTGGTATTTGGGAAGATACAAAGGGTTTTAAGCACGACACTCGTGATGAGATTGGTGAATAAGGATTCTATATCTATAAAGTATAATAGGAGAAGAAAAGAGGATGGTAGTGAACTAGTGATTGACAAGTGGTTGGCCTATTTGTGTAATGATATGCTCCGATCTCGGCAAGTGCACCGAATCGTACAAGTAATACCACGGTGAAGTGGGTATCGTTCCCACAAGGAATAAAGGACCAAGCAATACTATCTTTCAACTATACTAATCAGATTAGAATAAAAACTTGGAGAAGAATGATGATGAATTCGAAAACTAAGAAACAAATAAGAACAGAGAACAGAAAATTTACTTGTGATTACTATGATGGAATAAGGTGTTAAGAGTTTCGGAGATGTTTTTCCCTTGAGGGCCAATGCATACATTCGAATACTAATTCTAGGTTCTCAGTTATTCAGCACAACGAATCTAGTGTAACTAAGCCCTAATCTCTTAGTAACTTAGTTTCTATTTACCTAATCAAAAGCTAATCTCTTAGTCAATCAATCAAATAAATAGGTGAAGATCTAAATCAGATTCAAATCCTTATGAGTCTCAAAAGTGATCCTAGATTAGATTAAATGTCACTCTATCCAAACTAGTTCTAATCCAATTTTAACTCACAGAATTATAGTTGCATAACAATTAGCTTGACTATCTCTAGTTAGACCTAATTGATTATGTGATTCAATTTTCAGCTAGCATAAACTAATAGATCTCTCAATTTAATTAATCTAGCCCTAGACAAGTTAAGAACACCTCTCAGTGATTCTAAACTATTGGGATGAAGAACAGAAAATTAAATCATGCATAGAAGATAACTGAAAATACCTCAATGAATTAACAAACGAATGTACACAAAAGACTACCTCATGCTGGGTGAACAGAGCTCCTCACCCTTAACAATGGAGTAGTTTAGCATTGCATAATGGAAACTAAATCTAAGAATTATGAAAAGTAAAATATGTGCTATGCTGACAGATCTCTGTGCTGAGATCAATCTCTTTTTATATCCTAAAACTAATATAAAACTAACTAACAAATCAAATCAAATTCAAATCTAAACTAATCTTATCTTATTCTAATCCTAATCTTATCTTCTATATTTGCAAATCTTTATCTTCTCCACTTAATCTTCAATCAATCTTCTCTTGAATCTTCTAATAATGCCCTTGATAAATGAGTGTAATTGATACCCAAAAAGATCTTGAATTGTATGAGATTGCATGGTTCCAAGAGGTTGAGGATTTGATCTCGACATTATACGTGTGACTCTCTACGTATAACGTGGAGTCTCTGCCAATTCTGGGGCTTGCTTCTCAATTACCACGTATAACGTGGGATTCTCCACGTATAACGTGGAGTTACTGTCAAATCTTGGAAGTGAGATTTTAATTTCCACGTATGACGTGAAGACTCACGTATAACGTGTGTTTAATTTGCTCCCATGTGTCTTAAATCTTCTTCTCACGTATAATTTGGCATTGGTCATGTACAACTTCAAGCTTTTAATGCTTACTGGAACCTTGAATTATATGTCATAAGCTTTGGATCTCACGTACAACTTTGGATAAATTCTAGTCCTTGGAACTTTGGAATTGGCTTTCTTGTAGGACTTGAAGTATCTCACGTATAACATAGAATGAAATTAGCTTCCTGGAACTTCTTTTTCTTTTTATTTTCTTTGACTTTTCTTCATTCTTCTTGGCTTCTTTCAACTCCTTTTCTTCAATTCTCTTAAGTGACCTTTAATACCTAAAATTCTTGTGATATCTTTTATAAACACAAACAAAATTCAAAAGACATCAAGTTTGTTTGATTGACACTTAATAACAATACATCACAAGAATAATCACAATAATCAAGAGAAATTGAAGTTAAAAACAACCCAAGATGCATACGCATCATGTAACAAGTGTTAGGATCTGATAGGAGAGTAATAAATATAAAAGTATATTAAATTTAGAATATGTAAATTGACATTTTTACCAATACCATAGAATGTGTAAATTTATAAGAAGATAGGTAAAAATGTCCTTGATCATAGTGTCATTGGCTTAAAGGTATAATGTCTTCGATTTCACAACCCATTTGAAAATTTAGAATCACTACAATTTATGATGGCTCATGGAAATTTATTTTCAATAATAGTTTTTAGGCTGCAAGTTTTGTAAGAACCCGCTTTTACGCTATGCTTTCCTTAGGCCACGGTTTTGGCCGAAACGCTTAAAACGAACGATTTCGCTTGCGCTTGCTTGAATGAAATGTTGATTGATGATAATTAATGGCTTGAACGATGATGATGATGATCTTATAATGATATTGCTAAGCTAGAGCTACGCCTTTTTGCCTAGGGCACAGTTTTATCAATTTTTGCTAAAACGCGCGTAATTTCGGAAATGAAAATTTTTGAAATTCGTAATTGAGCATGGATTCACTATACTCGAACCCTTCAGCCCAAAAATGACCAAAAATAAAATATTTACCTATGGTAATTAGGTTTGCTTGAACGTTACTCATAAAAAGTTACCATGATTAAAATAATATTACTTTTTCTTACCACCTTTTTGCTCCCATTGGTTGCATGGCTTCAAGCAAAGCAAAACCAATTAGCTTCCCTACTTTTCCTTGCTATTCGAAACTAATGCCCTCCCCTAGCCCTAAATCACATTCAATTAAACACTTAACCAAATTACTAATTCAGTTTACCACCATCCAAATAAATTACCACTTCAAACAACACAAATTTTCTCTCTAACTCACTCCCCTTGTCCAAACTCTCTCTCTCTCTCTCTCTCTCTCTTTCTTCAAACATTTCCAGAAAATTTAACCCTTCTAAACACATTTTAACCATCTCTCTCCTCACTCTTAAAGATCAAGCACCCTATTTTTGAAGAATAACTCAAGAACATGATGAATGTTCTTCATAATTTTTGAAGAACACCACCCTCATCACCACCGAAGCCATCATCATCTCTCCACTATTTTCACATCTTCAAGCTTCTCTTCATCTTCTTCTTCTCATTCTTCTTAAACTTCAAAGGTAAGCACAAACCCTAGTTTCTACATCCTTTCTCTATGAGAAACTAATATGCTCTAGTATTTTCTTTATAACTAGGACATTCTTCAAGCTCTTGGCCGAAACCCTACAATTCTTTCTTCAAGCTTTTCTTTCATTTTACTAAAGGTAATGAAGCTCTCTTCATCTTCTCTTCATAACCGAAACCCTAGTGATATCCATGGCTCATGTTTTCTTGTTTTTCAAAATAAAAATGCTAGCTTTTGAATGACTGATACTCGGTTGAGCTAGGATCAAAGAAGAGGCTAAGAAGGCTCTTGTCATTGGTGGTTTTCAGGCTTTTGGTGCTTAAAGTGAGCTTCACCCAAAGGTAAGGGGTTAGGCTTAGATTATCCATATTTGCTCTATGTGCTATGTGCTATGTTTGCTTACTTGAAATGTGCTATGAATATGCTTGAATGTTTGCTCATAAAATCTTGCTATGAAAGATGGCCTATGGCCGAATGCATGCTACTCTTTAAGAGAGTATTTTGATGATCAAAAATGATATATGGAACTATACTATTATGGCCGAAAGGTTATCACCCTTGAGGACAAAGATTTTCATAAAACTTAAGCTACTAAATCGGTTCTAAGTACTAAAATACTAAAAATGTTGTTTTTATGAAACTAAGGGCAAAATAGTAAAATAAATGGATTAAAGTTATTTCCAGAAAATATATCTTTAAAATAATGTATAATATAAGAGTTTTTGGTATATAACTTGAAAGATAAAGTCTAGGTGGTAAATTAGTAAAACCACTAAGTAAAAGCTAGGTAAAAAGGGGTAAAAATGTCTTTTTATAAATATGTTTTCAAAACTGTTTTTAAGGGGGCTTAATATGTGTCTAAATAAATTAAATATGAAATTTCACCTTAAGATAATAAAGTTACCATAGGTAAATAAATTAATTACCTAAAACTAGTTAAATCCGAACCGGGTATAAGGTTTTAAGGGCAGTTTCGTCATTAAGAAAATATCTTTTATTCAAACTGTTTTTACCACAAATAAAGGAAGGTGTTATGAGAAAAATAAAACTAGTTTGACCTCAAAAGGATTTGAAATGAAAAAGTTATGATTTATTTAGTAAACTAGTACATTAAGGGCTTAAGAAATGGTAAAAAGGGTACTTGATAGGAGTAAGATCTCCTATAAGCTAGATTTGTAAAAATTAGGAAGAGATTAGAAGAGAATTGTAGAATTATAGGAGAATTAGGGAAGAACAAGATAATTCCATAGAGGAATTCCAAAAGAGGGAAGAAATAACAACTTCATTGATAATTTGCATACCTCATTACATATTTTTATCTACTATTTAGAGTAAATTACCTAACTTTCTAGAATATTCTATAGACTATTTTAAATGGGTTTTAAGTCCACACCTATACATATATCATTACCCTACCCTTCAAAACAACCTTGTCCTCAAGGTTGAAAAAAAAATCCTAATTCAAATTGTAAATTCAAATTACAATTAAAATAACAACTAACAAATTAATACTTGCTATTTTATTACTAACCTATTGCTCTCTATAAAGAATATCCCAGGATCCCATTGCTTATATCCAAGCCCATCATTAATTCTAAAACAAAAAAACGTTGCTGCAGAAAATTGGACTTGCCTCCAATATGCTGAAAAATTATAATGTGAACTCCAATTGAATAATGCAGCTTGTTCCTCCTTAATATGGGCTTCAAGGTCTTGGGTATGAGTGAGGCCCAAAAGAAGACCAAACCTAATTACTCCAACTCCTTTCTCCCCAATTGTTGCTGCAACACCAACGACAACTTCTCTCTTCAATGAGACTTCTACCATGGCTGCCAACCATGGGACACACCGGCCACCATGAGTTCCACTATCACAGGCGTCGTTAGTCGTGCCATTCACAAGTATCACATCCTCGACGTCCACCGCTTCTTCATTAGTGTTCACGGTCCAGTTCCAAGCATCGTGGCTCCATACTTCTTCCTCGCCGCCGCGATTCCATGGAAGGACGGCCGCAAGGAGAGGCGGCGGCGTCAGGGAGAGGAACCGCCGAGCCCGGAGACCTCCATCAGTCGTTGTTCCGATGGCGCCGTGCTCGGTGCCGCTTCTTGCTGAAGCAGTGCTCTCGCCGATGTTTACACTAGTTGCTGGTCTTGTACCTTCATCGACGTCTCTAACACAGCCACTGCAGTTCAGATCCGCAGTGTCGTCGTCCCCCAAGAAGTGCGAGAACGATTCAGCCTTGCCGTTATCCACATTCCCCTTCGCGACGGCGCTGTCCTCGGCGCCGCTGTGAATCCCGGTTGCCGCGTCCATCAAGTCCTCCGGCTTGTACGACCATGCCACTGCCTGTTCACCATCTCCCACCGAGAGTGATTCCAGATCCGGCGGTTCTGGTGGTGGCCGTTGTACAACAACCGCGACGCTCCGATCATCACATCCATGGTAATTGCTCCTCTCCTTAGACTCATCTTCATCTTCTTGCTTCTGATCCTCTGAGTTTGCTGAATTCCATTTGTCTTTTTGATTTGCTGATGAGTTGTGGAGAATTTGAAATTCTGATTCTGAATTTGCTTGCTCTGAAGTTGTAATTTCTGTAATTTGTCTTGATGATTTTGGTTTTTGATATGTTGGTGCAAGCTCCGTTGAAATTTGAAATTGAAAATCTAGATCTGTAATTTCTGCAATTGAATTTTGCTGGATTTGTGCTTGAATATTTTGATCTGGATCTGGATCTCTTTTGTGATATGATGAATTTGTTGTTGAATGTTGAATTCTGCTATCTAATTTGTAATCGTTGGTTGATTTGGAATTGTTATGGAACTGTTCAACTGCATCTGCTTGCTCCTGTTCTTGAATCATCTCATTCAATGTTGAACACATATTGTTACAAACTTCTTTAATTTCTGCTAACATCCGCTTCTGTTTTTGATCACTCAGGAAGGACAATTCGTCAAGGGAGTCAGAGGGAATTGGTTGATAACTGGGAAGCAAAATCTTGAGGGTAGCTTGAATTTGATCCCAAGAAGAATTGTTTGATTTCTGAAAATCACCATGGTAATCACCATAGATTGGCATGGTGACTAATGAAAGCACCAAATGATAGGAGTAAGATCTCCTATAGGCTAGATTTGTAGAAATTAGGAAGAGATTAGAAGAGAATTGTAGAATTATAGGAGAATTAGGGAAGAACAAGATGAGGAAGAAGATAGTTCCATAGAGGAATTCCAAAAAAGGGAAGAAATAACAACTTTATTGATAATTTGCATACCTCATTACATGTTTTTATCTACTATTTATAGTAAATTACCTAACTTTCTAGAATATTCTATAGACTATTTTAAATGGGTTTAAGTCCACACCTATACATGTATCAGTAATTCTGTCTTTTGGGCTCAATATCCTTCAAAATTGTTTTCATGGTAAATAAATAAAATTATGAAGAGAGAAATGGCACTAGAATGAGTTAAAAATAATTTAAAACGAAAAATATATGCGAATTTTAGTAAACTAAGTCAAAACCGAAAAGCTAGTAAAAACACCTAAGTTAAAAGATGATGGATCTCTTAAATAATCCTTAAGAAGTTAAATTACATGATAAATGAAAGATATAATGGATGCTGGAATGTCATAAAATATTAAAAGACACTAAGAGAATACTGTACAAGATTTTGGAGGAAAAACCGGTTAAACCGCTAAGGTACAAACAACAAGTTTAACTAAACCGGAGGCTAAGATTATCGCTAGAACTATGAGCTAAGCTATGGGTGAAGAATGCTCAACTAATTACATAATATATCTAAATAACTATGTCCCAAGGTGTGACTGTAAATAACCTTAGATGTGACGGTTGGTTTCGATTCGGTTTGGTCGGCTTGGTATGGGACAAGCGTGATCGAATCGGGTTCCTTTCTTGGGAATGGTTTGAGACCTGAACCGGTCACTTCCCTTGAAATGGATTGGTCTAGCACCGACCAAGTATCGGTTCTATCGGACTTGGGTCAAAGTTAGACCGATCGATTCAACTAAGTCATGTAAACCAAAGGCTAATCCGGCTACATCCGCTATCCGGCTAACGGTTCAAGAGAGAACCGGGAAAAGATCATAGCACCTTAAATAATTGCTAATGCAAGGGCTGGGCGTCGTCCCGCTTGTTTAAGAACTTTGCTTGAAGGCTAGCTACCTAAAGGCTGTAAAACGATCATCATGTTCCTCCTGTCGATGCGGTTTTACTATATGCTTGCACTATTACTGGTGACGGGATCCTCACCCTTATTGGCCGTAGTACCTGAGGTACATCTATGCTACATGTCTCGAGCTGGGACATGGCCGCTTTGGACTGGGTCCACGACATTTGATAGGAGTGAACCATACTGGGGTTTATCCCTAAGTAATCGTCGGGTGCATGAAGACAACTGACGCATGAGCTCATGGCCTGCTTTTAGGACCAGGCATGCATCATTCTTGTGTGTTGCATTTGCTTGTGTATGCATCTATTTATCTGTGTGTGTGAAATTACTGTTCTTATGCTGTTTCTACTTGATTACTTGTTAATTGTTATCCTACGTGACATCAGCCCCTAAGATAGAGTAGTTGCCCTCGTGATACCCCAAGCTAGGAACCTTAGGTTCTCACCCCTTTCTTCTTACACTACGCAGGAGTTTCTTTCTCTCTATACTCTCTCAGCTACGATGTATCCTATCGCCTTTCGTCCTCCTCGCCCCGCTGGTTGACCTAGCTCTTCTGTTTCCTTCGGTTCCAGCGACAGTGTTCATAGGGAGCGTGAGCGATCTCCCTGTACTCCGCTACCTCCGCCTGCCCTTATGCTTGTGCTCGGACCTGTGCATCCTAACAACGTCCAGTTTATGTCAAAAGCAATCCAATCCAAGTTGTTAGGTCTTAATTCCATTCATTAATCAAGGGCTTAACTGGAAGATTTAAAAGATATGATTGATTGAAGACTCAAGAGAAGAAGATAAGACTTATAACCATAAGAGATAAGATTAGGATTAGATTAAGATAAGATTAGATTTTTAAATTTGAATTTAGATTAGGATATATATAAAGAGTGATTTACTACTATGGTAGACACCTCAGCACAGATTATTTTTCTTAGATCTAGTTTCATTATGCAAGGCTAAACTACTCCATTGTTAAGGGTGAGGAGCTCTGTTCACCCATCATGAGGTAGTCTTTTGTACATTCAATTATCAATTCAATGAGGTATATTTAGTTATCTTCTATGCATGATTTAAGTTTCCGTTCTTCATCCCAATAGTTTAGAAACACTGAGAGGTGTTCTATACTTGTCTAGGGCTAAGTTAATAAGATTGAGAGATCTATTAGTTTATGCTAGCTGGAAATTAAATCACATGATGATTAGGTCTAACTAGAGGTAGTCAAGCTAATTGTTATGCAACTAAAATTCTGTGGGTTAAAGTTGGATTAGAACTAGTTTGGATATAGTGACATGTAATCTAATCTAAGATCACTTTTGAGACTCATAAGA
>JASCZI010211651.1:54036-67899 GCA_036250425.1 Stylosanthes scabra | reverse complement strand
ATATATATATATATATATATATATATATATATATATATATATAAGAAGAAATGCTGAGCTACCTGGATCAGATATTTTCTCCATTTCAGAAAGGTCTTCAACTCTATCCTCTAGTAAATGCATCTTTACAACAGATTCACCTGTGGGAATAGGAGCAACCATCGTTGTTCCAGATTGGATGTTCACATCTTGTTCTTTTCTTGAGCTGTTGCCATCTAGAAGCTCTAAGCTGCTTTGATCAAATTTTGCTCCGCCTGAAGTTAGAAATGTATAGAAGTGGGTTTCAGATGTGAATGACATATTCTCCATCCCTATTAGCATCATGAATTTGTTGAACAATTGATCAAGAAATCCCAAATATATTCATGCATGACTTCTTACCATCAGAAAGCTGTTCTTCAGGTGCAGACTCATTCAGTTTGTGTCTTTTAGCAGCAGGTGATGGCTAGATTCAATGAAAGTAGATAAATAATTAACAGAATTATTCTCAACTTGATTCCTCACATGCAAAAATCAAACAACAAAAATAACTGATTGGAAGACCAAATTTATATAGCATGCTTAGGTTTCAGACAATTAATAATAAAGGACATATTCGGAACATATATGTGCAAGCGGGCAACTCTTCATAAAAGAAAGCATCATCATTATCTAACATTAGGTACATAAATTCATTAAAATAACAATATGGCTGAACTCTTGCAATGAGTCACAAGTCTGACATGACTGAAGAAGCCTTATATTCTTTTAATCTTTTAGCAGTTCACAGTTGGAACCTATAGAAAACAGGAATACTCATAACAGAAATAACAGTAACTCACTAAGATGGTACTTATATAATAGCCAAAAGTCCTTACAGTTAACTTGTCTCCATCCTGGATTCTTCTTCTACGACGCCTAATATAACCAGAGTCAAGATAGCGCTGTACATCCTTCTTGGAACGGAATGCATGCCCACTTACTGGATCTTTATATACCTGTTGGAAGCATAAGTATAAGCCAATCATAATTCATATAAGCAACAATTTTGGAATAATATCCGATCATAATTTACATAATACATGGGAAGAAAAAAAGAATGTGATTGTATGAATATCCTAGCTTGTATATACTTAAAAAACAGGTCTTTAGGGCAGAGAGGGACTGTGAATCTTGAACCTCTACCAAACATTGAATGAAATGTCATACCGGATCTTTCCTGATGCCTTTGTGGTTTTTTCTAATTTTTACTTCTTTTGTCCACCCAGGTGGTAAATCCTCTGCGATGGAGTTCTCAATCACAACCTAAAAACGAAGCAAAACTATGAAAAAAAAAAAATTTTTTCCAGAAGTATTTTACAGATACAAGAAGACATCTCATTCCTTTGAACAGTAATCACTGGACTAAATAGAGGCTCATTAATAATAAATATCAAGAAACTTAGCATATTGTATTTCTAAACTTTCTGTGCTTTTTGTCAAAGACACATGCACCAAATGGCACCAATGGGCAATGGCACATAACCCAAGTGAAGAAGAGTAACAAAACAACACAAAATATGATGCAATTTTAGTGGCAAGGACCAACTAGGGGGTAAACATCTTACAATTCATAATATAAAACACGTAATCTTAAGGCCTCAAGCTGATGCAGCCATTCCCAGTAACAGAATAGCTGTTTCATTATATTTTCAGCATTCTTCTATTATTTAACTTATTTCTTGATTATGGTTGTATGTTCATGTTATTTATCATGTCCTGGTACAAAACTCAAGTAATGAAGAATCACAAGACTAAAAATTATGCAACTTAGGGGCTAAATGTCTTGCAATTCATAGCATGGGCCAGTCTCATTATCAGACTGGCTCTTTCATTTTGGGTTTTGTATTCTTTCATGGTCTAAATGATAAAAATTATAAATTGTGCATCTCACAGCAGCGTAATGAATGATGATAAGAAAGAAAACATGATAAATTTGATGGTATAATTCATAAATAACCCCCCTCCCTCCCCAAAAAAAGATATAGAGATACTAACAATGCTTGGGGAACTGGTGTTAGGGGATTTCGGTTTCTTCTTCTTGGGAATGCATGTACTGTCCTTAGGTTCCAGATATCGTAATACCTCAGGTTTGGAGTAGAACGTGTATCCATTTAATGGTTCAATGTAACACTGCAACAAGAAAACAGTTTAATAGTGAGCAATAAGATGCACTAATGATGTTGGCATGTACATAACAAATTCATTCAGTTAGCAATTTCAAATAATAGTTAATAGATATGTACAACATGAATAATAATACCGCATTATGGAATTAATCTATCTAAAAATTGTTTGTCCAACAAGGCAACAACAAATCTAGAGAAAATAAACTACCACCAACAATTAGTACAGAATCACATCTTCTTATCTGAGTCATTGCAAATTTAGAGAAATTTAACAGCCATTGCAAATAATTGGGATATAATGTCAAAAGATGTCTCTAAATCCAGGATCACTATTTCACAGGCAATGCTTCAGAATAATCAGATTTCAGAATTTATTCTACTATTATAAACCTTAGTCATGTTTCAAGGCCAGAAACCTGAGTCCTGTATCCTGTGTAAATTAGAGTTAATGGCAATGTTTACCTTCCAAAGACTATCCAGAAAAAAGTAGAAAAAAATAAATTAATAAGCTGATCAAGAAGTAGCTAAGTTTTCAGAAGATCTCTAAAAAGCATATCCAAACAAGTAATTTTAGAGAATATATCTACCACCTTATATCCAGATCCCGTAAACGGACCACTTTTGCGAGTTCTGATAACCACAGTCCACCCGTCAGGTAACCACTCAGGGCGATCAATAGCTTTGTCTACAATCTGAAGTTGTCATGCACCAACCAAGTGAAAAGTGATAAAAGATTAGCTGATTGGGAGAATACATACATTACACTCAAAACGAAAATATCCAAATTCAGATACAAATATATATACTGACTTGTTGTTCAGGAGTGCATTCTGCATTATTGATTATTATCTGGGTATTTGTTTGTTTAGGGGTTTCTGTATCAGGTTCGGCCATCTTCACAAGGCAGGTTGGGTCACCAAACAAAAAAAAAGAACACTTGTGCTGTGTTTTAAATTTCCAAGAGCCATGAAAGCTCAACACCCTTGTTTCCCTTGTTCTGATAATCCATTCCCTCTGCAGCCAAAAGTAAAGTGAATTATGACTTGTTTGATCAGATTAATTATGAGACCTAATAGCTCTATTTTTATGAGATTAAGAAACACAATATCCAGCATACATATCAACAAAACCACCAGTCAGAATTTCCTATTAATCATGAAAAATAATTTAAATTGGAAAGCGTGAATAGGCATGAATACCCTCCACATCCAGTTTTCCCAACAATTTAATTAGAGACAACACCAACAGTGAAAGGTAAAGGTCGCGTATATGAATCTTTTTCTCTTCAGTACAAAAAAATAAAAATAAAAAAAAGATAAAGAGAGTTGACGAAAACTGAAAAAGATTGAAGCAAGTGATAATTAAAATTGAAAGAGAAGTAGTGAGGGTTAGCGGTGAGCTTACGGTGGCGTAATTAAGAAGGGAATTAGGAATTGGAGGATCTGCAAGACTGCAAGTGGAAGCGAATCTGTTTGTGCGTCTGAAACCAAAAGAGCTTCACTTCAAACTTCAATTGAATACATTTAGTGTTAGTCCAACCCACGTGTGACGTGTTCCTCTCAAATCAAAGATTGAGGCGAGGCGTGAGGTGCAGCTTCCTTCGCACCTCTTTGCTACGTTCTGCTTCCAACCATTTTAATTTAATTAATTATATTCAATTAATACAAATAAAAATTAAAAACTCGTAGCTGGTCCACGGTGCGTTTGGTCACAGTTGACTGCCACGCATTTCGTGTGGCTTCACACAAAAGGATATTCTTTTCGATCTCTTTGCAATTAATTACGGATGAATGTGTTTAATGTTATCAATTAATAATAATCGTGTAGTAAAATCGTTTTCGTCAAATTAATTTGTTTCATTTAAGTATTAACTGTAAAAGACTAAAAGGGGCATCAACCATCAAGTATCTTCTTTTTTTTTTGGGTAGAAGTATCCGAATTTAACAGCTAAAGTGCTAATCGTTGTTAACTTGTTATCACTTATCCGTTTGGGCCTTCCATGGTCCTAGCTGGTGTAATGGAAAACTTTTTTTTTTACGGTTATTGTAATTCTTTTTTCTGCTTTTTTTTTTTTTGTCGGGACGTTTATTATAAATTTGTAATTCTCACCCATTGCAATCTTCCACTTGAGAATTGGATTTATATTTTACAATAATTATATACAAGCAAGAGATTTTGTCAGTTCAACCAAGCTTCTTCCACACATGCGCCCCTCTTTTATTGTTGTATTTTTTTCTTCACTTCAGCACGTTAAGAAAAAGACGACAACGGTAACAAGGACAACGACGACGATGATGACAATGACAGCGATAATTATGACAGTGGGAACGACAACGACGATGACAGTGGCAAGAAAATGAAGAAAAAGAAAGAGGAGGAGGGGGTGGAGGAGGAGAAAGAGCAACAACAGAAGAAGAAGAAGATATTGATTTGTATGTTTTGACATTGTAATTATATGAATGTGAATTAATATGAATCAATGTAAATATTATTGATTTTGGATCAATGTGAGTATTCTTGAAAATCCAATTCAATTTTTATATATGAAAATTCGTTTCTGTTTCAATTTAAAATTCGTTTCTACTTTAATTCAAAATCTGTTTCTGTTTTCATGAAAATCCAATTCAGTTTTTATATAAAAATCTATTTTTGTTTTAATCCGTTTCTACTTTCATGAAAATCCAATTAAGCTTTCGAGAAAATCCAATTTATTTTTTAATTCAAAATCCATTTCTGTTTTAATTCAAAATTCGTTTCTGCTTTCATTTAAAATCCGTTTCTATTTTCATGAAAATCCAATTTATTTTTTAATTCAAAATCTATTTCTGTTTTTATGAAAATCCAATTCAGTTTTTGTGAAAATCCAATTCATTTTTAGTTCAAAATCCGTTTATGTTTTCATTAAAAATCCGTTTATATTTTCATTCAAAATTCGTTTCTATTTTCATGAAAATCTAATTCATTTTTAATTCAAAATTCGTTTATATTTTCATTCAAAATCTGTTTCCACTTGTCTTCAAAATCCGTTTCTGTTTTTCTAAAATATCCAATTCAGTTTTTCATCAACAACAACAGAAGCAACAACACTAACAACTTAACCATGAAGTGAGAGGATGAGGAGAGAGAAGAAGAGGACGAAAAAGAAAAAGAAGAAGAGGACGAAGAAGAGGAAGAAGAATAAGACGACAGCGACGACTACAACAATGATGGCAGCGGTAACGATAAAGATGGTGGCTGCAATAACGATGGCGATGGTAACAACAAGAAAAAGGAGAAGGAGGCGCTACAGCAGAAACGAAAGAAAAAGAAGAAGAAGAAGAAAAGAAGAAGAAGAAGCGCGTGTTTGAGTTTGGGGGAGAGTGAACGCGCATGTGAGGGTGAGAATGGGGAAAAAAGATTTTGTTGGACTTGGTTAGGGTAATTGCTTAGATGTGTAGTAGGACTGTATATTTTAATCATGACTGCAATCTCACTTCTTGAACAAAGAATATAAAATAAAAAAATGACTTATTGTGTTCAAATTTTTTAGAAAGGGCACGTGCCTATATCAAACATTCTGAAAGGAGCGCTCAATTAGCCATAAGAGATTAGTCTGAATGTGTTGGGCTTAAAATACCGTTCACGAAAAAAGGGCAAGTTATTTATATAAGCCATACGCATCTATAATTTACTCATTTACATCATTCTCTCAATAATAATCAGATTGCTTCATTTTACCAATTTATATGAAATCAATGGCAAGGTCTTTTGATTTATAAGATCCGTCACAGACTGTCACTGACTATCACTGATTTTTGAGTTTTTCTTAAAAAAAACTACACCTCGCCACGGAGTAAGTGCATTAGTGTATTTAGTTTATTTATTTTGTATTACCTTTTAGTCTAACCAATAGGTACAAGAGAATCCATGAAAATCATAATTTTTTAGTTATACTTCCTACTACTTCTATTCTAATATGAATCAACTATCAATAAATATATCATATATTATATTACCATGTAATATTTAAGTCCAAAATTTTACATAAAATATTATATCTCCATGCATATGCCAAATGTGTTTAGAGCGGATCTTGAATAAATACTATTCTTTTTTGCATGAACATACCATATATAATGTATTTATTGGTAGTTGATTCATGTATAATATAAAAATAAAATTAATAATAATTATATAACAAAAAATATATGATTTTTAATGTTATGAATTCCAAATTATGAATTTCTGGCTCTAGATGCATTTGGCATATGCATGAACATATAATATCTCGCATAAAAAACTAGATATTTAAATATTACATGCACATATAATATGCAATGTATTTATTGATAGTTGATTCATGTATAATATAAGAATAAAAATAATAGTAGGTATAATAATAATAAAAAATATTATTTTCATGCCATGGATCATCTTATATCTATTGATTAGACTAAAAGGTAATACAAATTATTTTTGAAAAAAAATAAATAAAAAATACTAATACAAGAAAATAAAATAAAAAATAAATAGAATTGATTACTAATAATTATTAATAATATATAGACTTGACCCCTAATTTGAAAATGTGCATCAAATGAAATTTTTTTAACAATGATCTCAAACATTTCACTCATGTCAATATCTTACATTATTTCATCACCATTTTTATATGAAGATAGCTTTCAATCAAATCAATATAAGAAATTAGAAAGAATAGTTAATACAATCAAGTCTAAATGAAATTCCAATAGTTATTAGCTTGTCATGGTTATGGTTAGTCTTATAAGTAATTATAGATTAAATTAATTTTTAAAATATAATCTTTTATTTATTCACTATTTCTTAATTATTTCTAAAATAAATAAATAATTTTAAATGTTATAATGTAAGTATGTGATTATAGATTTCACATATATAAAATTAAAAAAATTCTAGTATAATGATACTATTTTGGTTTTCTAATTATGATTGTTAACCATCTCCCTCTCATACACTCCTAAATCTGAACACGCATTTTAATAAAAATCGTGACAAGGTGTAATGAAAAAGCAGAATTCGTGGCACTTTATATGATATTATATACATATTGTTTTACATAGAATCTATGGCAGTCAAATAGGAATTCTTCTTAATTCATTTATAAAACATCCACAATACCTTTTCATGGATTCTATCGTAATGTATATTTTGTGTAATCTGATTATTTAATGGCAACGGTATAAATGAGTAATATTAAAATAAAAAATGCTTTAATTATGTTATTTGCCCTGAAAAAATTCTCTTATCATGTATTATATTTTTTATCTTGAGATTTTTTTTGGTAACAATTGAACATTTCATTTAATTTATAAGAATCGTCACAAAAAAATCTAATTTATAAAAGTTAAAAGTAAAATGAAAAACTTACGATGTTTGCAAAATTAAAAGAAAACGTGTATTTTATAAGAATGAGTAAATTAAAAAAAAAAAAAGAAAAACAAATAATTTTCCCCCACTTTTTAAAATTATTTATTGCATTTTGAGAAGTATATAATAGGAAAAAAAATTTATTTTGTTAAAACAAAAAATCGAACCTAATTATTATTTTATCTACTATTTAATTTAATTTATAAGAACGTGTAATAATAGACACGTCCCACGTCTGTGCCTATTAATTCACCACTAGTGTAAGTGTATACGTATGTATATATCCTATCCTTTTACATTTTGGGTGTTGACGACGAAGCAGTTGCAAGGAAGTCAGTGAAAAACTATTCTTCACGGTTCGGTTAGTCTCTCTCCCTCTCTCTCTCTCAATTTGCCTCGCTTTTTGCTTCTTGAACCCTAAACCACACAAATAATATGAATGTGTTAATCACTGCAATTCTTTTAATTTCTTCACTTTCTTTCCAACCCTAATTCCATTAACCATGTAATGTAGTTCAATTTAATTTCTTCTTGCCTCCCTCCTCTTTCTCCTCCCTCTGACCCTCCGTTCTTCCTCCAAATTTGTCTCTCCATTTTCAATTTATGCAGGTTCAACCTCAATTTCTCTCCCTGCCCCTTGGATTTTGTTGTTTTCGTCTTTTATTTTTTAGTTGTTCAAGAATTCTCTCAACTGGTTTTGGACTCACACCCTGTTAATTTTGTAATTTGTGAAATTTTCTTGCTTATGAGGTTCGGAATTTCGAACTTTGAACCCATTGAATTGAATGTTATACAATCACAAATTCACAATACACAATATACAATAAGGTCTCCCCTTAAAGGAAGACTAGTTGAAAAAAAATTGTTGGAAGTTGTCTAAAATTGTTGTTGAGATGTTTTGCATGGCAGATGGGGTTGCAAGGGCAGCTGGAGAGATTCAAGAAGCAGCAGGAGAAGTGTCAATCAACACTATCCAGCATTGCAGCAAGCAAGGCAGCTGCAGCCTCAGCCAATGGAAGGAACAACATTGCAGCCCCTGCTATCAAATTCTCCAATGACACTGAGAGGCTTCAACATATTAACAGCATACGCAAATCCCCTGTCGGTGCTCAGATGAAGCGTGTAATTGATCTCCTGTTTGAGGTACCTCTCCAAGATTGCCATTCTATTTTGCATTGTTGAGCTTGAAGCCATGTTTTCTTGTTGGATAAGAAAAGTTTATGGGAAGGAGAGGTTGTCCGTCCTAAGTGATGGCATATTATAAGTCTAGACTTACCATGATATTATAGATGACTTGCCATTGCCAATGAACATCCACTGCTATGAGTACTTGATTGCTTGAAAGTTGAAACAATATTGACTTGGTGCTTGTGTTTTCTTACAGACCCGACAGGCTTTGACGCCGGAGCAAATAAATGAAGCTTGCTATGTTGATATGAAGGCTAATAAAGATGTTTTTGAGAGTCTAAGGAAAAACCTTAAAGTAAATTATGATGGGCAACGCTTCGCTTACAAGGTAACTCCTTTTCATGCTATCTAACCATTTATATATTCAGATCTTAGTTTACTGCTGAAAATAACAACTTATGTTTTTCTTTCTGTCTATAGTCAAAGCATAACCTTAAGAACAAAACGGAGCTTCTGCCCCTTATACGAAAGTTTCCAGAGGGCATTGCTGTTATTGACCTAAAGGATTCTTACCCAACTGTGATGGAAGACTTGCAGGTAAAATGCTTTGAATTAGTTTGTTTTTATTCAAAAAAAATATTTTTGACATTAATTTTGAAGCAACACTGGGGCTTCTGTTCATAGAGATATGTTACTGTCATTTCTCACACACTTAAATCCTCTGCCTATTGAGAAGGAGAAACACAAAGTTATGGATACCAACTCACAGTACCCTCGAAAGAAAATAACGTGTTATGGCCAATAAATCAAACACTGAACATTTTGCCACCCTTTAATAAGTTCCATTACAGGAATGAGGCTAGTACCGAGAAAATGGAAAATTTTCAGTTTGAAATCTCGCTGTTAAATGTGCTATTTTGAATTTGGTTCAACATTTTCTGCTGCTTTACTCTCTGTTGTTTTTCTAGCTGACACACAAGGGCTAGCTGGGTTTTATGGTCTTACTAAAATATATTTGCTTTGTATAGGCCTTGAAAGCTGCTAGGGAAATTTGGCTGCTATCGAATTTCGATTCACAAGAAGACATTGCATACCCCAATGATCCCAGAGTGCCCATTAAGGTGGATGATGACCTTAAACAGGTCTTCCGTAGTATTGAACTGCCTCGTGATATGATAGATATAGAGAAGGATCTTCAAAAGAATGGAATGAAGCCTGCTACTAACACTGCAAAGAGGAGGAGTGCAGCACAAATTCAAGGCTTCTCTTCCAAACCAAAGGTTAAGAAGTCTAGGCGAGAAATCAACAGCAGGACCAAGCTCACCAATGCCCATCTTCCTGAGCTTTTCCAGAAATTGAACAATTCATGATGCAAGGAACTCATAGTAACAGCAAGAATTAGTCTAATTAGACTGAAAAATAGATAGCAGACATTTAGTGGTGTAAAATTTATAGGAGGTTCTTGCACTCTGCATCCGCCCTGCTCTTGACTTTAGTTTTCCCTAGGTCATAGACCATTTGATGAATTATAACCGCTGTATAGTAAAGTCCGAACCCGTGTATATTAACCTTGTTTGACATTTCACTTACACAAGAATCCCGTTTTGCTATTTCTAAAAGTTAATCCCAGAGTTCAAAGTTCGTATTATGTTGTTATCATTATTAAGATAAAAAAAAAAAAAAAAAAAACAGAAATACTGAGCATAGGAGAGAGATGAATATTGTAATTAATTTAACTAATTGATGATGAGTAGTTGACGTTCACTTAAAATGTAAGGCGCGAAATTTATGCGCGGTATTCAAATGGCGGTGTTGTTTTTTCTCGTCCACCCATTTTCGGATTTTCTTTCCTATCGACCAAACCAAACACACCTCATGCTCTTTCTCTGATTTTCTCTTGTTTCTGATTCAAATGGGTTTTGCAATGCAATGCTCTATTTGTCTCCCTCTTCCCTTTCCCAAAACCCTTCTTTCTCTTCATCGTGAGTTCAATTCACTTCTCAACTCTCACATCACACGTCACACTCAGTTCACTTCTATTCGATTCTCCACTTATCCACATTCAATTTTCTCAAATTACTTTCTTCTTATGCAGCTCACCACTGGAACCGATTCAAGGCTTCGCCGAAGAATCAAAGGATGCTACTTGCCGCTGCCAACGATGACCTAAGCTCCAACCTCCCTTCTGCCAAGAAAAGGTATTAATTAGTTATTTCAATCTTTAGTAATTGAGTTGAGGATACGATCTTAGTCTGATGATGGTGGTGATTGAGTTTGCTTTACTTTGAATTTGTTGTAGAAAAGTTGTGGAACACCTTTGTCTGCTTAAAGCAAAAGATGAATTGTCTCAAGAGGAAGAGAATGACATGCTGGATCATCTCTATACAACACAATATCAAATGGGTGGTGTTGTTGCCATTTCCTTAGGTATACATTTCTAGATAGATTATATACATGACTCGGCATTTTCTCCCTTGTGATTGATCTTTGTTGTTGTTGCTCCTTCAGGGCGCATTTCTGACCCAAATCCTGAGCACCTTACGCATGCTCTATATATGCGGTTTCAGAGGAAGGAAAGCCTTGACAAGTTCTATGACAACCCCTTTTACTTGAAAGTTCTCAAGGAGCATGTAATGACTTACTGCCATGTATGCACCACCATGTAAACACCGCTTCTCTGTTCCTTTATTTTTCCAGTATAATAGTATTGGTAAAGCTGATTCTACCTTGCTGTGGACTACTTTTTTTTTTTTTTTTTTTCGTGAGCCCTCAAATGCTTTCTGTTCCAGGGATTGATTAATGTGGATTATGAATCCGAAGTGGAAGATGAAATGCTTTCTATATTTCGGAAGGGAGAGGTACAAAGTAACTTAATTTCCTCATCCCAAATCTACTCATTTTTTTTTAATCAAATAACACTTCATTATAACCTAGGAGTTACATATTCTATGTCTGTAAGATAAGTGCACCATAATTACATCTTTGTTATGCACAGTTGTTTCTATATAATTTAGAGTGTAGATCAATCAACCTCTTTTTTCACTATGCCCTATTTCTGATTTTTGATCCAATAAACTTTTGAGGGTGGTTTAAATTAATGTTGTGAGCAGGAGTTCAACCAGGGAGTGGAGTTTGTGCTTCTAATATCATTTAATAATGGTGTATTGGGTAACCTAGCTGAACCTGCATTGGCCTCTCTAGCATCAGTGATGTTGGAAGCTCCTTCCTTGATAGTCCAGTTTACTCATGGTGTGATTCCTGTTCCATCAAACTTATCCAATTCTTGGCTGCCTGTCTTAGTTGTCATGTAACATAATCATTAACTTAGATAGTGTTGTTGAGAAGTTCAACCTTTCTTTTTTTTCTAAAAAAAAAAAGAGCAAAAAACGAGTAAAATAGAAAAAAACTTATTTTGAAGTTTTCTCTTTCCTAATGCTGATATGGACTGTTATTTGTTATCAGGTTTGAATTTTAGTCCAAGCTCTAAGGAGTATACTCATGGAGTAGTAGTACGATTTCGATCAGGTGAACTCAATCTCATTTTCAGTGAAATCTTATTTTCTTTTGCCTTGGTCATGTTGACTGGTACTAATGTATGATGGCCTGTTTTGCAGTTGAGGCATTTGAGATATTTATTGGCAGCAAAGAATATAAAGATGTAAGACTAGTTTATTTTTATTCCTTAAATATTTAAACAACTATACTTTTGATCTAAAATAACACGTGATTAAGTTATCTTGGACTTTTATGATTACTTTTAACCATAAGCCTTGTTGGACTGATGATGGATGGCATCTTATCAAAATGATTCCAAATGTTTACCTTAAACAAGTGCCATTATATTCTAAACTATCTTTCAATTTGAAACATAGGTATGGCATTCTGAGTTAGAGCCTATTGTCCAGAAATCATTATCACTACATTACTCCGTTGATCCCGTGGGAACTGAGATTATGTAATAATGAATTTTTATGGGTAAGTTTTTACTATTTAGTTATTGGACTTAAGTCGAAATGAGTTACTTATTCGTCATCTTTGATGTGAAATGTTTGTAGGGTTTTTTACAAGAAATGCGGCTTGGTTTCCTCTGTTTTTAACAACAGGGATGGCTACTTTCTTGTTTGTTTTTATTTCCATTTACCTGTTGTTTTGTTGTGAATTATGAATCAATATAATAGAGGTGTACATTTCTTCTTACAACATATGAAACACATTTGCCTGGGATGCTCCATACACCTATAATCACAAGTGCATATTATATTTGGTCAATATCTCTATCTCAGGGATATGCTACTAGTGAGAAGAGTAATGAACCTCCTCAAGGCTCGAGAGTTGGATAAGTGATCTTGAGTTAAAGTCTGTGATTGAAGTGTCTTATTTTTCTTCAGCAATCCTGCTGAACCATTTTTTTCTTCTCCATCTTTATTAATATTGCTACTAGCTTCTTGATCCTCGTCTTTCTGCATGATCCTTACCAAAGTTTGCTTATCATGCATCCCCTGCACTGTTTGAGCATCTGAATTTAGAATCCATTGAACAACAATGAAACACTGACATTATATACATAATTTTTTCTTCTAATAATCCTGGTTGCTAGTTGCCATAATATAGCCAAACCATGTCAGTAGTGCGTTGACATAGACGCAGTTGTTTTGTTTGAGGCCACTTCAGTTGTTTAATGAGTTATTGTCTTTTAGTTATTGAGTAATGATAAAACTTCTGCTATAACTTTTCCTTTTTTACATATAGACTGCTCATGTATGTGTAATATTGTTTATATGTTAGTTATTATGGAGAAATTTTAATATATTTTACAGTTGAATGAATGAAATTACGGAAAATCATCAAAAAGAAAGTTCTGGCAAAATATAGCCAAACGTTTGACCAAAAAAAATATGTCTCCAATAAATCAAATTTCAGAACAACCATATTTGCCCTTGTTTCATAGCCAACCCCCCACCCCCCCCTTTCCCTCTTTCTTTTTTTCTCTACCATAATTTTTGTATCATAATTCTTTTTTGTATGACCTGATAAGATAACTTTATATCTTCCTACAAATACTCTTACATAATAAATGAAGGAAAAAGTAAATTGGACTTTCATGGGAAAATATAATATTTTACACTATATGCCTGCAAAAATTTTCTGTATAACTTGATAAGTAGCAGATTGCTAATTTGCTGATCAATTGTGAAGTGGA
>JASCZI010211651.1:30933-53938 GCA_036250425.1 Stylosanthes scabra | reverse complement strand
TGGACCTCATCTTTGCTTGGTTCTTGTTGTGTCCTTGTATAGGAATGCCATGTGAATTGCTGAAAATTGATGCTTTTTTTTGTTTGCTTGATTTCTGTACCCCTCCATCTGCTGGCCTTGCAGCTACTTGATAGCTGGCTGACCAATATCATCATTATGAGCAGAAGTGACAGCCTTGAATATTTAACTGCCATGAGAGTTATGGTATGAATTTAGTTCCCTTGTTGAGAATGGTTTATCCTCCTTTAATACAAGGTCAGGGGAAGCTGTAGCAAAGATAGAGCCAAAAACTAAATTGATTTTAATGAAATGTCCGAACTACCCTTGATCATAACGTGATTAAACTAGTTGAAAAGACATTAAGATTGAGCAGTTGTTCTTGTTTTGGCACAGTGCCAAGTGTTTGACATATTTTAGTGCTGTCATCTTATTGGAATTTCAAATTTAAAATGAGTTAAATAATTTTTGAAAAATACATATGGCATCTCTTTAAAATTGTTGGAGACATTTCCTTTATGGAGCACTTAAGAATGGTGTTCTCTGGCCACTAATAATTCATCATAACCAGAGATGACGTTGAAGAACGGGTTCCCTCATAGCCTATTCTTTCCGAGTTTATGACCCCTTTCTTGTCCATGAAGAAATAGTAGATAGGCTTTATTTGGGGGTATCATTGGCAATAAAAAATAAACAGATTTGTCAATGGTTCTCAGCATCATTAAGTGTTGCACAGTAGACTGAATTAAACTAATCGAAATGGGGACAGGTTCTAATTGACTCGACGCAGTTATTTGAGATGCAGCTATCAGTTTTTCTAAAGAAAAGTCTAGGGTCCTTTTCAATCATTTATTTCCTTGGTTGGATGGTTGATATAAGCTTCTTTGAATCCGTGCTTAGAATTACTGTGGTTCCCCGCAATTCTAGATAAATTATCCGAATATTTTCAAGAACAAGGACTAAATGTTACATTATAACATGCACTACGCAAGTTAAATGCATTCATTATTTTAAAGACTAGAGCTTGGGATAGGTGTTGACTATTGATGAATGGTCAGTGCTTGGGATGTTTTAAAGAATAAAGAGAGCTTGTTTTTGAATAATTTGTTAGCCAGTCCATCCTTAGAATATAATCTAATCATGATAGTGATCACATTTTAAAATGTCTTGTAATGGGGGACCGGTTTGACTCCAGGGTTAACAAGGTGGACCCATGAGACGTGGTTATATAGAGGTCAAGGTGATTTCGTGCGAGGCACTACAACAATGGACCCATTGTGCAGCACTCAGAGTCACACACCAACCGACCCCAACACTCTTATAATAACAAGATTCTGTGGCAATATATCCTCTTAAGTTTCCGGTGTTGACTTGGACATGCAGGAAAGAGGATAATGGATATACCCAAAATCTCATCCACCACCTACTCAAACTCGACAGTCAACATTTGTGTTTCACTGTTCTGTATACGTTAAAACTTTCATCTCTACAGAGGATGCAACTTCAAGTATAAGTGTATAACCCTTTTCTCTTTAATATAAGCAAATGGATGACAATGCAGATATGGTCTCTATGAGTTAGTGTATTACACATTTAAATGCTCCAAGGCCCTAGTTATCTACGGATCCTAATGCCAGGAATGTCTTTCAAACCCATCTTTAGAGCGGTTTTTCGAAAGAGGGCAGGAGGCCTTTGTAAACCTATTGATTCAGAAAACCGGTTTGCGAGCTCAGCTATGGTGGACTTCTCCCTCCCAATTTCCCTAATTGAGTTGTAATATCCCAGCCAAGCATGATACGCGGCTTCTTTGACGTCGCTATCAATCTTTGCCATGGAATTTTCTATCTGCAGAGTATAACACAGTTTTTATATTCTATATAGCAGACGGTGGCTATAGTGAGGTCATGAAGGAAATGAAATAAATGTGGTTCACTGCTGCTTTGTTATCTACAATAATATAAGTCAGAACATGGGCAAGAAATGTACCTTAAGCTTTGTCTCTGTATGCATATCTGGAAAAGGGAATTTCTCTAGAGGAAGATCCTTGATTTCGTCTAAAAAATATTGTTCCCATGGAGCCATCAACAATATGCCTTCACCTTCTTTGCCTTCCCGTCCAGTTCTTCCAAGACGATGTATATATTGTTCACGATCAGGAGGAATACCCACCTGGATAAAGCACCACATTCAATTAACTGAAGTTAAGTAAAATTCTATACAGCTCAGTATATTATACTAGCCTAATTAGCAAGGACCTCAACATGATTCAGGGTAAAGAAGAAAGCGTGGAAAAACATTGAAGATTTAACAATACCTGTATGACTAAAGTAACATCAGGATAATTCATTCCACGAGACGAAACGTCAGATGAGACAAGAATGAGTTGTTTGGATTCCCGAAACTCATCCGATATGCGAGTTCGATACAGTTGGGGTTTTCGAGAGTGTAGCTCCCTGACATTCATTTTCATTTCACGTAGTAGTTGATACATAAGTGATGTTACCATTCCAGCAACACAGAAAACAATAACCTGAATGCAAATTTACCAGTCAACCACAGATCATCTTGCAAAGCCAAACCTCTGAAATATCAAATATATTAACCTTATAATCAGGTGTTTGCATAACATGCTCCTTCAAAATATGGTGTACTATTTGAAAATGTGATTCCTGTGGGGCAATAAGGAAATATTGCTTGACCTGTAATCACAAACCAAATCAAGCATTAATGACTAATGCTGGAAATTTTCAATATATTAATCGAAATATATAAGAATAAAGAAAAGTAATAAAAAAGGATGTGTAGTCTAAGGGTCTAAGGTCAACATAAATATGGAATACACATTTTCTTTCTGCAACTCTTAGAGTATGACAATAGTTACTGGAACCTGCCTTCACTGGAGTTTCCAGACAACCCATACCAACTGTATCAATATATGAATGCTCCCTTTTCAAAACAAGTTGAGATACTCGGCGGACCTGCATATTTGTAAAACATCAGTAACATCTTAATGCTGCAGCAACTTAAACCTCTTTCTAAGAAACTTTAGCTAAAAAGTAAAAATAAAAGCAAGAAAAAAACCTAACCTAACCTCCTTTGGGATGGTCGCAGAAAACATCAAGGATTGCCTTTGACGAGGCAAACAGTCAAGAATCTTTTCTACATCCTTTCGGAATCCAAGATCTAGTAAATGATCAGCTTCATCAAGTACAAGCATCTGCAAGCCCATCAATCGCACAGATATTCCAGACTTACTCTCAATATGATCTAGCAACCTACCAGGGGTAGCAACAAGTATCTGCAAGATTTAATATAAGATATACGACATCATTATACTTGGAAAAATAATTTTACACAACATCAACCTCTTTTTTCCCCATCCACTCCCCCCCCCCCTCCCCTCTCTCCCCCCTCTCCTTTTTCAAAAGCAAAATGCATTAGCATTCCGTATTTGGATACATAACACACAACCTGGCATGGATCAGATTCAAGATGCTTTTGGTCAACTTTAAATCGCACACCTCCTACAAGAGTTTGTACACCAATGGCATCATGATGCTTGAGCAAAGCCTTTGCTTCGGCAGCAATTTGACTAGCAAGTTCTCTAGTAGGGCAGAGAATAAGAACAAATATAGGGGGCACATGATGACGCGACTTGCTCCCCATAGCTTTCAAAACTGCTTCAATGGCAGGAAGCTGTTTGCATTCAATGTCATTGATAGAACTAAAATAAGAAGCAATGTAATACCAGAATGTAAAAGAACAAGGGTGTACCAAAAACGCTGCACTCTTTCCCGTGCCGGTTTTAGCTTTGACCAAAGCATCCTTACCTGCATTGCAACACAACCATAAACAAACACCAACAACAACAAAATTGAAATAAAATCTAATAAGGAACATACCCTCAAGGCAAACAGAAAGGCTTGCCTCTTGCACCCGGGTCATGTGGATATAACCAGCTGAAGAAAGAGCTTTGATTGTCAATGGTGATATACCGCACTCATCAAATCTAGAAAAACAGAGACATCCAAATGATTGATTGCAACCACAAAATAAGCAACAAGGCTAATATGGAAAACCCTGGAGTAAGACCTTGATTGAGTTAGGATGGATTCTTGGTCCTGAACTCTGTACTCTTGCATTTCCTTCTGTTTCAACTTCCTCTTGTTAATCTCATACTTAATCAACTCAACTTGTTCTGCAAAATCAGCCCCTTCGTCATATGGTTTTGGCATCACTCTCCTCTCCCTCTTCAAATCATGCTTCCCCAAAGAAGCACTGCTACCCATCTTCCTAACATCCCAATTATTAACCCTCGAATCGTTCTCGTCTTCGGATTCACTCTCACTCTCACTCGAAGAAGAACTATCATTCCTCAAAAATCTCCTCCTTCCAGCAGGCGCAAGTTTCTTACTGCTACCAACACCGGAGTTCACCTCAGAAACAGAACGGTAACCCCTCCTCTGACCGAAATTCCCACTCGAATTCATTGAATTAGGATTCGGTTGCCCTGTTATCAGCTTCCGCAAATCCACCGGCGACCCAATTGAACCTTGCCGCCGTATGGGAGAAGAAGAAGAAGCAGTTAGAGGACCATCGTCTTCGTTCCAGAGATCTTCAGCTCCTTCCTTCATGAAGCGGTTGGCGAGGGCCCTAATGTGGTCGGTGGGAGAGATAGGAGCGTGGGTGGCGGCGGCGGTGGCGGGTGAGTTGTCGGGTGCGAGGTGGGAGCGTATTTGGGAGCGAATGCGAGCTTGGTAGAGCTGTTTCTCATGTTCCAGAAGTCTCTTCTCTTTGTCACGTGCGCGCTTCTCGTGCATGCGCTTCCACTTCCACTTGTTGACGCCGCCGGGGAAAGTGCGGGGGCCGCCACCCATGTTACGGGACACTGTGAAGGTGCATAGAAGCTTCGAGAATTCCCTCCGCCGTTCTGAAATCGCCAACCGCCACATCGGAGGATAAGAATGCAGTGCGATAATCGGAAATAGAGGGTTTAGTAATTAGTATTAGCTAGGGTTTAACACAACATAGATACAGGATTTTTTATTTATTTAAATAAATAAGGAAAAAGATATTTATGCCCCAACTTTTTAAAAATTGTACAAATTTACCCTTGACTTTTGTTAAATACTTAATAACCTCTTACCTTTAAAAAAACAGTACAATTATGTCCCTATATTAGTTTGACTCGGCTAAAAAAAACGAAAACTTTCAATATAATTTCTTACAAAATCACTTCCATTATGAAAAATAAAAACCACAAACGTTTTTTTTAGCAGTTACATAAACAATTTTCGTTTCTTTTAGCCGAATCAAACTAACAGAAGAGCATAATTGTACTATTTTTTGAAGGTCAAGGGTTATTAAGTATTTTACAAAAGTCATAATTGAATTTGTTCGATTTTTAAAAAGTAAGTGGTATAAATGTCCTTTTCCCAATAAATAAATTCGAAATTTACAGATGTGCAAACTGCAAAGTATTTAAATTTGGTTATTTTGGTTAGGGATGGCTATGGAATCCGTGGGGCGGGTACCTCAATTCCCGCCACCTCAATTCCCGTTCCGTTTCCGTCGCGGGTTTCCATTTAATTCTCTTCGTGGGGAATACGGATCCCCACGGATATCTATGGATATTAAACTTAAAAAATTTTAAGAAAATAAATACAATTATAACATAATTAAGTTTAATGTAATAAAATTTAACATATTAAAATATATAATTTCAATATAAACATAATTAAATTAAAGTAAAAATTATTCAACCAAATTAATTTGTTTTAACTTTTAGTATAATTTATCCATTTACATTTATATATAGAGAGATTTTATGTAATTTTATTTTGGCGGAGATTTAGCAGGTCCCCATGGGGCGGGTACCTCAATCCCCGCTCCTGTCCCCATTTATTCGTGGGATGGATCCCCATCTCCATAGGGGATTAGCGGGTCTCCATTAAGCCCTCCGTCGCGGATAATTTTTGCGGGTACCCACGGATATGGGGATAATTACCATCCCTAATTTTGGTCACCTTTGACATGTGATAAAATTATATTTTTGTTATGTTTTTAAATAATTGATGAGCATTTTTGTTGTTAACAAAATTGAGAGTTATTTTTGTCAATATTTGAAAATTTCAGGAACGATTTTAGTAGCTAACTCTTTTAAGAGCTTAATTTTAATGAGTATAAAGAATTTTACACGGTCATCCAATCAATCAGATTGATGCATTTATATGACTTTAGAAGTAATGAGTTTAAAAATTAATTACTTTTGATGATGTGATAATATCTAATTTGATGAAGGTGCATGAAAATTAAATTCTACTTTTAAAAAACTATAAATATAGGCGCATCAATTTTTTCATTTACCAAACACAATAAATGAACACCTCTCTAAAATGTTTTACCAAATTAAGTCGTCCTCCGTTACTCTAAATTTGTGGCGTTTTGTTTGGAGATCCATTTATTTAATTTTACACTATTAACAATCGAGGGCAAAAGTGTTATTATAAAGAGAAAGTTTAGGGAACACACAAGGTTTAATGCCCATGGGAGCACATGAGCAACTCAAACCCTAGCTTTTTCTCTACCCATCGCCACTGTCACCATACCGCCGCCGCCACCGTCGTGCCTTTTCTTCTTCTTCTTCTTCTTTTTCTTCTTCCTTCACATACTCCATAGCTTCAACCTTAGATCTCTTCTTCTTCTTCCTTCACATACTCCATAGCCTCAACCTTGGATCTCACGTATGTACTTCTCGCCGGCGAGAGCGATGTCGTGGTTGGTGGCCTTCACGACTGCAACTTCCAAATCCGGTGCCATGTTGCTAGCAACCGTGGCTATCCTATGCTGGTTTGGTCGTTCAGATCTACTGCTTCCGTGCCTCTTCTTCTTCGTGCGATCTCGCTACCGCCGCTCCTTGTTGTTCTTCTTCTTCTCCTTCTTCTTGCGGTATTATTGTTGTTGTTGTTAAGTTGTAGTGGTGGTGCTTGTTGTTGTTGTTACAATGATGGTGGTGGTGCTGCGGTTTGTGACGGTAATGGTGGTGGTGGCAGCAAAATTACAAATGATAATTGTATTCTGCTTCGGATGATAAGTTGAATCTGTAATGAGAGTTTAGAATTACGGATAATAATTGTATTCTAATTCGAATGATAACTCGTATCTGTTTTGGATGATAGCTTTTTTAAGTTTCGAATAATAACTTTGGTATGATAACTTTTAATTGAACTCATTGACTCCCTAAGTGCTCCTCAATATTGATTCCGTAGCATTACTCTAAAATGAGAAATAAGCAACTTAATCATATTAAAGAAGAGTACCCTGAATTCTAGAAAACAATATTTTTCACAAATCACAATCTACCATGTGATAATATAAGGCAATTCCCATATCTTGATACCAAATTATGAACTTAAAACCTTTGAAAACCAAGATTTTTCAATCAATATTTAACTTAACTTTATCTTTCTCTTGATATAAACAACTAAGAAGATTGGAGTTGGAACCTTGAAGAGCCGTTAATCTGCGAGACTCAAGATATATGCAATGGTTAATAGTGTGACAATTTTCACTCTACTAATTCTGAACATTCTATGCACATCAAATAAAAGAATAATATTGGAGAATGGAGATATCAACAACATGATATTCAAGTCTTCAAGCCTTAGAATGGCCCCTTGCAGCATTTCGTCTTGCACAGCATCCCACGAAGTATATTATACACTGCCATTTCAACAAAACACATGTGATGACTCATGAGAAATTATTATTATTATTATTATTGATTATTGAAGGGTTCCTTGTTTTTGGTCAGCAATATCGTACCAAGACAACAAATAACACAACGTTGAATATTGCTACAACTCTCCACTCAGTTTTCATGTATTGTGCCACTCCAGCCCTGCAAAATCAACCAATTGTAACCATCAATTTGCAGAGACAACAAGAACATGAATAAAGGGCTACCTGGTAACATGCTTACTTGCAAGAATCACAGTCATAACATTTGATAGCTCTGGAATTTTTGTATCGCTTGCAATCTTTATTAGCACTAGCCGGATGAAACGTCAAGTCATAATAGGATGAATTTACAGCAGGAAACCCACATCTAAGTTACACAAACATCTCAAGACATAAGTATTGTGAGTTGTGACACTATGCTTTGTATTGAAATGCACTTCAGAGAATGTTATGAACAAAGGAAATGCATTCTGAACCGAAAAACATAACCTACTGGGAAGGTGGTCGGCAGCAACCAGCCTCAACAGGGCTCAATTTAGCTAATTTATATTCTTTCAGAGTCTGTAGCGTGAAGATTGTAAAGGGAAAAAATCAGAATTCTTTCTTTGGGTAGAGGATAAAATAACTAGCATATAACTAATCTCAATGGAATACTTATAACTGCAGGGCACGGACCTTATATCTTCTGGATAGTTTATTGCAGTCTTCAGATTTGACAAGACAAACCCTAAGTCGCTCCCAGTTATGAGAATTGTTCAACTGAAATAAATAGAACATATCAAGCAAGTGCCTCACTGCCTCTTGAATTGTTATTGTGCATTATCAATTCTCTATAATCTTACCTCTTTGAGAAACCAAGAGCTATAATCTTGAAGTTGATACTCCTTGTACCTAACCAGACAAGAAGGATGTCATTCATGAAATGGCACCATGTTTTGCTATCAAGCAAGAAGGACTACAATTATGTCAAAATATAAGGAAATTGCTTGAGTCCCTACCTCAAGCCAGTCACGCTATGACCCGATCCATCATTAGTCACAATGAACCTAACAAAATGGTAGAAGATTATATAAGATCTGAGCAAGAGAAGTGTAATTCATTCAGCTTGATTAGTTGATTGATAAGAGATATAAAATATATAAGCAATTTCTTGAGCTTCACATGTTTCCACATTTCACTAGCTTCATAGTCATTTAAAAGCCAAAATTATTAACTTCAAATGGCAGTGAAGTGATACTTAATAAGTTCTAAAACAGTATCTACATGTTCCTGAAAATTTACAAACAGAGCAGCCATGTACATGCCTAATTGGATTAAATGATGTTAATAACATTGTCAATGAATTTGCATACTTACACCAATACAGTGAACACCAGGATTCCCACCAAGGCAAAGAACAGCATGATCAGATACTGCAAGTGCAATGTTAAGGAGGCTAGCTGAATCTAAAATCTTTAGGATTTGGATTAGAATAGAAAAAAGGAAAGAAGGCATTATGTGATTATATGAGCATCCTAAGGATGCATGATAAGGATACAATCCACAATAGTATGGAGTTATTTTTCAGGGCGCCCAGAAAACCCACTATGGATCTGTACACCATAGAAAACGTGATACCAACATTACAAACTAGCAGAAAAATATTGCCCCAAAAAAGAGCACCAAAATCATGAGAAGTGCAAGAAAGCTGACATTAGGAAAATAAGAGCTCCAAGGGCTAGCACAGGTAAAGTGAGAGACTTTCGGCAACCATCATGATGCATGCTCATCCACACCCCAAAAACTATGACAACGATGGCTAAAACCTGCAAAATGAGTCCATCAGAAAATGGGGGTATGCAAGAGAAAACAGCATAAAGCAGATAAGTGGAAAAGATTTAGTCTTTGAAATTATGAGAGGAAATGCAGGGAATGGGGTGAAAAAGGATACCATGGTGAGGAAGTTGATCCATCTGGTAACGAAGGTGCTAGTTCCGACAGCCATTGTTTTGTTGTGAAAGGAATGAAATGGAAGGAGGAAGTGAGCGTTGAAGTTTGATGGGATGAAGAATGTGCGGCGCACGGTGCACGCTACGAAATGGAACACGCTACGGGAAGACACGACATCCCATGATAAAAGAAACACAAACCTTTTTGCTTTTCTAATCTAGTAACTAGTAATCTACCTCTCTCTTTATTGAAAGACATATTCAAAATTCAGTCAAACTTGTGGTCAATTACAACGTTAACCTCATCCCTGCATCCCATGCACCAGCACATACAAGTGCACAATATCGTTTCTTTTTCTTTCCCTTTCCCTTTCTTTTCTTTTCTTTTTTTTTTTCCCTGTAATTTAAAGAACTAAAAGTTGTTGGCTTGTTGCTCTTTTTTAAAGTTTAATTAAACTAAAGATTTAAAATTAGAATTTAATTTAAATATGTAAAGAGCTTTTACATGTATTTAATTAGATAATTAACAAAAATAACTTTTTTTTTTCATATAACCCGTAATTATTTTTGCAAGACTATAACTCGTAATTATTTTTGCACGACATGTAAAATGTCGTAATTATTTTTGCACGACTATGTAAAATGTTACGTATGCATCAAAATTACACTCTTAAAACTAAAGATACAAGACTTTCTGTTTTAATTTTACTCCTTTTCAAGAACATTTGTTAAGATTTTAATTAATGCATTTTTATGAAAATAAATAAATAAAAACCATTTCTCAAGTGCAATAGAAGGATCATCACTTTTATTTACACGAGCAAAGTGCAAAGGTTCAACATTCAACATTCCTCTACAATCTATATGTTTCCTTTCTCCGACATGGACTCTGGTCTCTGTATGCCAGCAACGAATCCACCCCCACTCCCACCCCCAAAAAATGGACAAAACTTTATAATGAAATTTTACGGAAAAAAGCATGTTCTTGACTTCTTGCCCAAGTGGGAGTTTCACCGTCCTATCTTGTAATCTATAATCAACTCTGGTTGGAGGCTTGCAGCAAAAGAATATGCAGTCTTTCCACTTTGCAGCCACTATTCCACTCTATTGGCACATGTCATTATAACTGATTTCATCCTTTCTTTATCTATACATGTTTCAACTATCACCTGCCCAACATGATTCATATGCAGATCAGAGGGGTTAACATCAACAATCCACCTGCATATTCAACTCAATACAATTGACAAGAGACCAAACCAAGTGGGACCAAAAAGCATTACCTCTTGTACTTTGTTTCCAGATCGAGCCAGCAACTTGTACTGATTTTCGAAGAGCGATGCCATGTAAACCTGCAAGCAAATACACCAAGAAGCAAGCACATTCTCAATTACAAAATGCAAAACAATAACTTGATGGAAAGTTCTGGCAGATTAAAAGCAAACAATTAAATGCATATCCACATGGAGAGGTTCAAATGTGTTGATACCTGGAAAGTTGGTGCCAAACCAGGGCTTCTGAAGAAACGGCCTTTTGAAACAGAATCGATCCCCTCAATCTTTTGTAATTCTTTGATGAGAGATTCAACTTCAGGCCACTGTCAAAAATGAGCATGATATGATAATTAGCCATGTCAAACATAAAACCAACCAGAAAATAAGGAGAAGTGTAGCTGCTTAATTGAATTTGAGATTCTTAAGGCACTACTTTTCAAAGCATTCTAAGTAATTTCTACATTCTTAAGGCATTACCTCTTCATCTGTTTGGGTTTCTTCCAATCTCCCGTCTAAGAGGCCATGCTCCCCAACTACAGACTCCAAGGAATCCAATAATGGGTCGGGCTGCCAAAAGAAGGTAGTGATTTGTAAAATATCCAAGTTCATAAAATAATATTTAACCTAAAGTAGACTTTGCCAAAATAATTTCCATAACATCTCAATTAAAGAAAATGTTCAAAGATTAATACTCATGTAGATATATTACCGTGACTTCCTTTAGTGATAAAGATATGCGCGCAAGGGCAAAGTCTAATTGCAGAACTTTTGCCTCTATAACCTGGAAAAAGAAGTAGGCCTCAAAGTAAATAAAAAGTAGAGTATAAAGACTATGTGCATCAGGCCTACTCACTTAAAGCCTAAACCCTATATTTAGAGAACAAAAAAAATTTGGCTAATTCCATAGAAATAGATCATTTATAGCTTGCATCCAAAAATAATTCTCCACTTTCCTAATTGTCACACTGTCCGGAGGAAAATACCTGACCAATCTTGAAGTATGATGCTGGGTTCAAAGTGGAATCCCATGGTAATTCTGATTGATGAATTAGTGCAGATTCCCCTTCAAGCTACACACATGCACACACACACCAAAAAAGAAAAGGTTCAACAAGGCACTTCCAATTCTAGTAGCTTTAACGAGAAAAAACAAAATAAGATTGTCAAATTGAACATCATATGTCAGATATAAAATCCTTTACATACCTCCACAAAAATCCCAAAGTAAGTTATCTTCTGGATGCAACATTTCACTATATCCCCAACCTGAAGTCTAGCCTGCCATAAAAAACAAAGGAGGAATCCAAAGATCACTTGATGTTGCATCTAACCAACAACACATGCCCCATGCTATTGTTATCATAACTGAAGTATTTACCATGAGATTTCTCTTCTTCTCAAATGGGTCTTCTGTCTCTTTTGGTTTAAGAGAAAGTATGAGCTTTCTATATTTTCTTTCTGCCGATAATACATTAGCTCTAACTTTCTGCAAATCATTGAGTATTATTAAAATGAATGATGACATTCAAACTTCACCTTTGAAAACAAATTATAGGAAAATATCTATAAAGTGTTATTGTATTTTAAGCACCAAACCTGCCCAATAAATGATGACAAGAACTTAATTTTCTCTTGCTCATAAATCCTTAACAGATCTTCCATTTTCATATCTGGAGAAATTTTATCTTCAACATTATTATCATTCTCCTGATATAGAGGAGAATTGGGAGAAACAATTTTATTTTCAGCATCATAGCTTGTAATAGTGTCTAAGCTTTGCTTGTACATGGATGGATCCAAGCCCTTCTTTCTTAACCATGACTCAAAAGCTAAGAACCTCCACTTGGAAACAAGATTACGGTATGGCAGAAATCCTACCAAAGAACCTAAAGATACCTGTAAAATGGTGTGATTAAGTTCAGAGGCTATATACAAAGAAAAATACATCCAATACTAAGAAATATAACAAATGAAGATGTTAAGTACTTACCATGAAGCCTTTGCTACTACAGCTTAATATTTCCACATCTGCCCTATCTCCATTCCTAATCAAATCTTCTACCCTGGTCCAATCAGCATCTTCACCCTCCTACATTATTAACAAATAGCATAAAGGTTCTATTAAAAAACATCAGCATCTGATAAATAACATATACACTCCATATAATCTGACCTGAAAATCTGAAACATCAACAGGATTCCATAGTTCATCATTGTTTTCGTGACCTCCAGTCTCTTCAACAACATTTGAGGTTTGCTTCACATGTTGGTCTAATCTATATTGAAAATGCTTTAAAGTTAACCCTAAACAGGCATTGCAATCATAAAAAGAAATATATACTTATAATTGTAATTTCACATACCTTGGGGGCTTTCCCTGTAGTGCAGCTTGTGCAGACAACTCCACTCTATCAACTGAATTTAAATCTGACAGTTGACTTGAATCAGACAGCTCCTGATGGAACTCATAATGCTGCTCCAATTCCTAACCAATCAAACGTGAAATTAATAAAGCACAAGCCCCATACATTACTTGATTCTATATTGCAAAGAATATTAACACCTACATCATTTTTAAGTATAACATTTGGATCAGCAGACTGATCATCTTGTTTGCCATCCGGTCTATGCGGCTGTTCCAACAATGTCCAGTTACCAACTTTACCACTTGAATCTTCTAGGCTCGTCTTCAAATCGTTTTCATTGTCCACACGAGTAGAAGACTCTTGGCTTGTATCTTCATCCTTGGCAATTGGAGGTTCAGGCTTCCTCAAAAGAGACATATCTCTAAACTTCTCCTTCACTTGTCCATCCCTCATGAGCTGATACAAATTTGGTCTTTCCTTCAACCTCGACAACACATCGTCATCGTCCTCTTTATAAACGGTTGGCTTTCTCAGAATAATATTAGGAGCACTACTTTCATTGAAATTCCCTGCATTACTCGGCGCAGGCGCAGGCGGTGGCTTTCTCAGCATAATATTAGGTGCACTAGTTTTATTGACATTCCCTGCATTGCTGGGCCGTTGCCCCGGTTTCTTAACCTCCAGTGGAAGCTTGTTATCAGTGGATTGGAAGGTTGCCCCTTTAGGAGGAAGAGGGCGCACCAAACCCAGACCATCCAATTCACTGGATGACTTCCTTCCCTTAGAACCTTCAAATGGAACTTCCTCCACCTCAACGACTTTCCCCTTCTTATAATAGGATTTCTCAATATCAAGAAAAGTAGCATCAGGGTTAGCCTTTCTTCCCATAATCTGGAACAACAAGTACAACAATGAATGAATATAACTCACCATCAAGGTTAACCAACAAGCACATGCACAGAGAAATTACATGAGAATGGAGAAGAAAAAGAAAGGAACCTTGGCGAGAGTAAGGTTAGGGTCCTCTCCAAGTAAGCGTCCAAACTTGAGTTCCATCAAGTCCTGGCTATTAAGCTTGGGGGAATCTTCATGGGAGGCAAAGAGCCTTAATGAATTGGGTCTTGGATTCAAAGGAAATGGTGTTGTGAATGGTGTTGGTTTTCTTCTTCTATCAGATGTAAATGAAGGAAGGTGGGTTCCGCTGCTGAAGAGGGATTTGCTATTGGCAAGAGAAGGGAAGCCCATTTTCGTCGCAGTATGAATTTGCAAGTTCTCATTCAAGGGTTTTAGGTTTTAGCGTTGCATATCATTGCCTTGTACTAACAAATCTGAGAATTTGGCTTTGGATAAAACACCTATCTAGTAGAGAGAACGGTAGAACAAAGCTTTATCCTAAGATTGTGACGTGGCTTTAGAACCTTTTTTTTTCCATATAATATAGGAACTTAAAATTTTAAATTATCCTCTAAAATTAGAAAATATTACATTTCAAACGAAATAAAAATAATTATTTATAAAATATATGAATTATCATCTACTATCATCATCAAATGCATTGACTTTTGCATATAAAGCTGTCAAAAAAATCCAACCGTAAAACCAGCCCTAAACCCTTCCAATATTTTTCAACTCACGGCCTCCAAAAATATAAAAAAATAAATATTAGCCCTAACTCTAAACAAGCCCAAATAAACAGGGCTGGATTAGGGCCAGCCTCAAAACCCAAAATCAGCCCCAAATCCAAAGGAAATCCTAATTTCCAATTTTTGATTCCTCTTCCCTCAGCCAATTAGCCTTTTCGACGCCCCATTTTCCTAATGACGTGGTTCACTCTTATCTCTACCACCATTGCGGCGGCGTCGGCGCTGTGGTGTCTTCTTCTTCCACTGCTTCGGAGAAGGAAGAACAAAAGAGAGCTTCTTACTCTGATCCGCAGTGGCGCCGTGCCTCCTTCTCTCCAGATCGTCACTGACTCGCCCCTTCACTTTCCACGTTGGCCTTGCTGGCTCCTGCCTCTGATGACGCCGCCGTCTCAGTTCAGGTAGTCCTTTTTCCCTTGCTTGACTCCTTCCTTTGTTTTTACTTATTCTGCTATGTTATTCATGGCGTGAAAACAATAGTGATGGTGTTATAGTACAATCAGTTCTAGCTTCTTGTGATATTTACTGTGATTTGGTGTATAACTGTATAAGGTTAAGTTAGGTTTGGGCTTTCTGATTCTCAAGGCTCTTTCAATAATCTTTCATTTTTTTGTAAATTTGATTTCATTTTTTCTTGAAATTCAATTTGTTTGTTCATTGTTAATAAATTGTAATAATGATGATTGTTGAGCTCCATTAAGCTCTTGATGCTGCATTGCTTATAAAATTAATCAGTGTGTGTATTCCAAAAACCCAAGAAATTTATTGTATTGTAGCAAATACTTGAATAAACATCAGTTCATGTGCAATTTGGTACACCACAATAATAGTAATGAAAAATAAACAAGATTATCAGTGAAATTGTAGCGAGTGTCTTTGCCTTTAAAGCTAAGAAACAAATTGTATTTCCATAGTTGAAGGAATGATTTGAGGAGAAGAGAAATTGCAGATCCATGAGAAACAAGAAGGATAAATAGCTTGTAAATGTGTTAGAGTGGTGAGTCTCAGAAGACCAAAGAAAGTAATAACTATAGAGTGAGAGAGAATGGATTTAAGAGTAAGTGAAGGCTTTTGTTATGGTGAAAAAAATACTATATGGTGCTATGGTGAAAAGTATATACTTTGGCATATCATTGTTAAAAGTGGCAGACAAACACTATTATATACTCTGATTCTGAAAAACAATGACTTAGTTTTAGTCTCGAACCTTACCAAATTAGGCAGTCTCGTTACCAAGAACAGTCTCCCTAAGTTGTCTTGAGAGCTCTTGACAAAAGTTTCTCATGTAGCTTTATCATGTACACCTCATTCATATGCTTCATGGCCTCTTTTGGTGTCAATTGAGGTTGGATCTTCAATTTTTTTTAAGCTTCTGTGTCACCCATTTCTGGTCTGCCATGTTACTCCAAAAGTCCCTCCCACATATATGCACTCCCCGAAATGTTTTAATCTCATAAGGTCGACTAACAGAATTCTTGGATACATATGTCAACCATGGACATTCCTCTTCTGCACATTTTGCTCTCACCCTTTTTTTGTCATTTTTCACATACCTACAATCCCTTCCTTCAGGTACAAACAAATCTTTCAAGGCATCCCTAAACATCTCTATATTTGAAAATTGCATCCAAGTTCAATTCGAACTTCACCTTACCCATTTCTTTCATTAAAATTTGGACTAGTAGGACCCTCTCATCATCTGAACCTGGAGGAGTCTTAAATCCTTCAGAATTATATTCATAATCTTCAACCCAAACATTATTTAGGCCACCCTCCACATCAACCTCTGCAGGGCCTTGGTTCTGGTCCATAGTGTCTTCCATGTGAGGCCCATTTATGTTATGGTCCAACCCAAACCCAGCACCTAAACCACCAACAGAACCAGATCTATTACCTACTCCAGAATTAGCCCCAGATGCAACTCCAAGTCCAGTCCCGCTTGCACTTTCAGACCCAACACCAGTTCCAATACCACTTCCAGAACCACTCCCACTACCACTAAGCACATGATGCTTCATCCTCTTACCAGCATATCTCTTATTCTTCTTTGCAGCAACACTTTTCCCTTTTTACATCCTCTCTTTGCCACTTGCAGAAACTCCATTACTGTTTTCGCTTTCAAAACCGGGAGGAGGGGGCTTGTACAATTCATCCTCTGCACTCTCATATCCACCATCATCCGATGATGATGATGACGATGAGGATGATGATGAAGATGATGAACTCAGAACATTGCCAACAGGGTCCAAAGGAACATTCACAACATGCTCCACGTAAACATAAAACTCCTTCAAATTGTTATTGAGGATGAACTCACACATGTTGTTGATGTTCATGTCTCCCTCAATTTCATGCATCCCATCCTCAAAATGAATTTATGTGGGATCATGCCATATAAGTCTCCTATGCTCCAAATATCCAAGGTCCCTCACAAGAACCATCAAATCCTCCTTGTTAACAAAATCAATATTCATTGCTGGGTATTTCTTAACCAACTCATCCAAGTAAGCTAGTTCCCCATTTGCTTCCTCACAAATCTACCCCCGTGATGAAACACACGGACAACAAAAGCGTCCATCTGCAATACAAAAATAACCAACACACTTAATCATCATCACAACACACTATCAACATAAATTTGAAGCACATTTGCTCATCATTACCATTACCAAAGCTTACATCATCAAATCAAAACCCTAAACCCAGAACCTCCCTATCAAACCCTAATCGGAACTATAAACAGAACATTCATGAATAAAACTCAAAAAACATTCAAAACAGAATATGATCACTAACAGTTTCGAAGCAAAGAAAGAAACCCTAAATTTCTCTATCAAACCCTAAACGGCGAAGCTAACAGAAACCAAGTACATCACAAAGCAACCACACCAAGCAGAAGACACATACCAAACGATCAAACGATGAACAAAAACATCACGATCATGTACATTGCACTAACAAAAAAAAATACAATGCCATGGGGATGGAAGAAGCAACTAACCTTGGAGGAGAGACCGCGTCATCAATTACTCGAAGGATACTTCAGTTCGTCACGAGCTCGGAAAGACTTCGACGATGGCTGCTTCTTCGCTGTGATTTGGAGGGAAAGGAGTGAAGAGGAAGATGAACTTAATATTTCTGTGTGATTGAAGACTGAGAATAAGGAGATTTATGGAAACTCACATAAGGGAATAAAAAGCGTTTTTGAAAAGATGAGGGGCCTATAAGTCCCTTTTGAGAACAACCATTTACACCGTGCAATGAGTTTGTACATATCAAACTGCAACTAACAACTCATCACGCTCACCGCTTAATAACCTGGAAGAGGGACTCCGATGTATCTTCCTCATTAGGGTAGGGGACCGATTTGGTATTACGATATGATTAAGGGGCGTCTTGTCTAAAATTTTAATGTCTAAGGATCGGAATGGGGATTTACTCAATAATTAAAAGTTAAAATTAGCTATACTATACTCAACCAATTCAAATCAACGCCAAGATAATTTATGTCTTAATTTAAAGAGAGTTGAATAGAATAAATTAAAATTCACCTTGTGTTTATATTTATGTGATTTTTTTTATTTGTCTTATATTAATTTTTTCATAACAAGAATTAAATTTTAACCTTATACATTTAGACAAAATAAATATCTTTCTCAAAATAATATTTGGGGGGTTTAATAATACCCGTGTTGTTAATACAAAAACAAACAAAAAAAAAAAAACAAAAAGAACAAAGAATTTAATAAGTAGAATCAAAATTAGAGAGGCATGAATGAAGATGGCAATAACTCTGCAGCAATAAATGTTGCCAATGAATATGGGTCACTACTGATCTTGCGATGTAACAGGAGCATCCTCAGCAGCTTCAGCTGGTGCTGCCTCTTCTGCTGTCTCTGCGGGTGGTGCAGCCGCGGGGTCTGTATCTTCCGTTGCCTCAGCAGATTTGTCATCTTCTTGCTGTCCATTCTTCCTCATTGAAGCTGTCTTTGAGAGATGGTTGTAGCTTCCTTTCTCCTTGAATAGCTGAGAGAAGTGGGGCTTGCAGTAAAGGTATCCATCCAATGCTGCATATGATGATGGGTTCAGCGAGCACCCTCCATGTGTGCACTTAAAGCATGATTTGTGGTAAAACTCTCCTTCCACCGTCAACTGATCACAAATTAAAACATATATATATTAAGCTTTTTAACGAATTGAATATTATTGTGATGAATTAAGCACACCTTTTCTAATGGATACACAGTTTTCTTGCAAACTGAACATTTATCCTGAGTGCCAGAGAAGAAGGAGGCCATCCTACTTGGTTGTTTCTTGGGCTGTAAAACAATAAAAAATTAAGTAACTGCAAATGTTTATTTTGATAATTGATATTTTGTGTTAAGAGGTAACATAGATAAGGATACAATATACATACCGCATCACCCTGTTGCTGCTTCCCAGCTATATGTGAATATATTATGATCAAACACAGAGTTTGGTTAGCCCTAAAATAAAAAACTATTCTGTCAAATTGATTAATATAGGGATCTATATATCTTACATGATAGGGATCTCTTCATCAAGGTAGCACCATTTTCCTTGAAGAGCTGCTCAAAGTGGGGCTTGCAGTATAAAACTCCCTCAATCGATGAGTAGTTGCTTATCTACCATGCATAATAATCACATACACATACATGACATGGAAAATAATAATCAAGGTGACATATAGACGGCAACACGTACCACGAGACGGCCATTGCAGTGACTGCATCTGAAGCAGTTCTTGTGATAAATGGTGCCATCTGCAGATTGAGATTCAACGAAGTGAACAACTTTGTCACAGGCCTTGCATTTCTGTTGTGTCCCGCTGAATGCCATTTCTTTTTTCCTTTGGTGGTGGTGCTAGCAGCCAAGAAATGGAACAACAAAATTAAAATTGAATGTTTATTGCGCTAGAAATATTGCAAAGGAAAACGCTTGCAAATGAATCCTGATTTATATCAAATTAAACAGCTTCATGCTTAGAAAAGAAAGATGGATATTCTATTTCTTGAAAAAGGATGGAATGGATGGAGAAGGTGAATTCTGTTTTTAACTTCATTGCCATTTGGATTGTGCATGCATATCCTTTGCCTAATATTATATACCCTTCACTGCATGAGAGGACCATAATCTTTGACCAAGTCTAACACCACTTTCAGCTTTTTTTTTTAGAAAAAAAAAATACATAAGAAGCAAGCTTTAATAAATAAGAATAGCAATAAATCAATAATAATAATTATTATTATAAATTTATAATAACAGTACACACCATTAAACCGTAAAACAAACACAGGAGGCATCAGTGAGAGCTAGACTGATCCTTCTTTACATTTGGGTGAAAGAAAAAGCTTAAGCAGTAAACCATGAAAGAATATTCTTAGGGGAATAGCCACGTGCGCGAAAATTCTCAGCTGTGTCTTCAATCTTGATCAATTCTTTCCCTCTTCTAGCTTCATGTCTTGCTCTTCTTTCCTCTGCCATCCGATGAATTTCAGCAATTTCATTTTGCATCTTTTCGAAATACTCAGCCTTCTTCCTCTCCAATTTTTCCTGTTACAACAAATTCAATTAAAGCCATGCATTTAATTAACATGGGATAATTAATGGAGCAAGGTAATAGGAATATGAAAAAATATAGGTAACTAATGTTCTTTTAACCAACAAATCAACCAACAAAAATAGAACATGTTTATAGAATATTCACAATGAAAGCCAGTGGAGCATTCATAATTCTTTTAGAAACAAAATATTCGAAACCTAAAACAATCAACAATAAAAATAAAATATTCAAAATCTAAAGAAATAGAACATCCAATTGACCGATTTTTTATTCATTGTTGTAATAATATATTACATTACCGCATTTTTCTTAAGCTTTGCCTCAACAGATGCTTTCTTGCTATCTTCCCATAATCCAACAGCAAATTGCATCTTATATGCCCTGCTAACATTAACCCAATTCATATTCATATTCATATACTAACATACATACACTATACAATAAATCTCATATACCTGTTGTCTATTTTAGTCTTCTCACTTTCTTCCCATGCTTTAATCAAAGCCAATATCTTCTCTCTCTCAAGTCTTGCAAGAGCACCATCTTAACAAAATGGAGGACTCATGCATTATTATTATCTCTATGAAAGAAAATTCGACTATTACTTTGTACAAAAAAGAAATAATAATAAATTAATTAAAGAACCTCTGTCAGCTAATTCCCCTGTATCCTTTCTGGCTGAGGAAGTTGCAGTCCCTATATGAAAGCATTTGTTCTAACAATTAGGTAACATTTTCCATTATTTATGAAGAGAGATGAGAGTGTGAACTAACCTTGATGATATTTGAGTAGCTTATTGTTTTCGGTGCAAGAGTAGTGAGGAACATCTTCGGAGGAGTCCGATGAGTGTGAGTGATTGAAGTCAGAGGTCTCTCCCATGAACATCCTAAGCTACTTCTGCCTTAGCAGAGTCCTATGATATTGATGATGAAGAAATATGTGAAGCTTCACCTTTAATTCATTTAGATTAATTCTAACAAGAATTACTAATAACTCCCAGCTTTCTTTAAGAGACGCTCCAACTAACTCCCAATAATTAGCTTTTCCCTCAAGTGTATATGCCTCTTTGCTCAACGCAAAAGCTGTCTTTAAAACCAAAGGTAACTCAATAATGTTACCATGGAGTACCATTTTTGTTATTCTTAATCAGTAAGTAATTAATTAGATGAAGATCTATATATTGCCTCTTCGATTGATTGAATTGACAACAAGAGTTATTATTATGCCTTTTTTGTTAATTCCTCATACCAAATACATATTATGCTTTCAATTTCTCAATAATATGTAGTAACGCCCTAGACTCTAGAGGTACTAATTAGCAAATATTGTTGCTCATTTAATCCACCGTGAAGACTGAAGACTGAAGACTGAAGACTGAAGAGAGTTTCTTTGGTGCTTACGTTATATAGCCTTCTCTTTCTACACTTGTACGAGACAGTTACAATAAAAATTCAATGCAGGTGATGTTGTGAGCCCATTGGATTTAAGACATTAAAAAAAAAAGAACCATTTAAGCAAAATACTTTTCTAATCAAGCTGCATTATCGGTCTAACTTTAGTTTACTAATCACTATAAGCAAGTGCTGGGAGTCATAATAGCAATCCAAATTTCCATCTATAAATCCTTAAATGGTTTCCTATTGGACTAAGTAATAACGTGGGAAAAAATGTTTTTTAAAAATTTGATGAGATTATATAAATATAAGAACCTAGGTGCTGCCCAATGGAATTCTGAATTGTCTCTAAGTATTTAACTAAACCTTGTATTGTTTTTTTCCATCTAAAGTATATTTTGAGGCATGTGCGCATTTTCACATGTGAGAAGGGGCTCGAAACTCAGACAAGGGCCGTCGAAATTGTTGACAAAATTATTACACTCCCCCAACCCCAAGAGAAACAGAAAAGAGAAAGAGAGAGAGAAGGTTCCTTTTTGCAATGGTCAACAAAAAAATATCTCCCCTCAAAGCAGCAAGCAGGTAAGGTACTTTGTACTTGAGAGTTGAGAGTTGAGAGTAGGCAGTTTAAATAAAAACATGGTACCAAGGCCCATGGTATCTCCACCTCATTTTCTTCCATTCTTTACCACCTCATCATATTTAGCTATTTCTCTCCTCTTCCACCTCCACCACCACCACCATTCTAAATCCATCTTGTTCATTTTCATAATCTCACATTACAGAAGAGTACAAACAAAAACATCTAGAAGAATGGATGTATTTATTTCAGAAGAGTACGTGGCAAAGAGAAGGATGGAAAAGAAGGAGAAAGCAGCCTCCAATGCACATAACTGGAACATCAAGAAAGCTTCTTCCAACAACAACACTTTCTTCCTCACTAATTCTAATTCTAAAGGCGCCGACAATAATCATCATCTTGTTTTCACTTGCTTCTCCGCTTAACCTGTGAATACCGATGGTGGTGGCACATATTTTGCCCCACATCGATGGAAATTAATAAAGGGAAGGGGGTTAGCCCT